>VZTZ01000131.1:105393-125759 GCA_013400955.1 Drymodes brunneopygia
ACCAGCAGCAGCCCCAGTGCCAGCAGCGCGGCCCCAGTGCCACCAGCCCGGCCCCAGTGCCACCAGCAGCAGCCCCAGTGCCACCAGCCCGGCCCCACAAAGGGGAGCTGCTGGGATGGAGAGCCTGGAAATGTGATGCACTGTACAGGAACAGGCATGAGTGGCATCGAGGATGACGAGGGATGTGTGAGATTGTTTCAAATGTTTTCAGGCTCACACCTACAGGAAATCACTCTCGTGATTTACTCTCACTGTTTTCTCTCCTGTGTTACCCCACTGTCTGCAGAGAGGTTGTACCTTGACAAGACCCATGTGTGTGTCCACTGCAGCTCCTACTGAATGGAGAGGGAAATGGGTCAGACTGATCTGAGCAGGATGCAGACATGGAAAAATGACATCTAATAACACAAAGAGAAAAGGGGCAAAACTTGGGATAAAAAAGCCTCTGTGTGTGTTGTGGTCATGCTGTGAAATCAGTCCCTGATGGGAGGAGGCAGTCTGTGTCTCAGTGAATTCCTGGGCACTTTCTTTCTCTGCTTGATGGTTCTGCATGGTTGTTGCACAAAACACAGCAAAGACGTTTGGAATGAGTGGCATTACTTTCAGAATCCTGTTGTGGGAGCAGTTCTTGTGCTAAATGACTCAAACTTTCAGTCACTTCAGAAAATAGGCTCAATTGTAACAGCAAGGATCAGTTCAGGAAAGTGACAGGTTTTGCCAGTGCAGTTTCAAGAGGAAATATCTAAAAGACTGTGTGGTTTCATAAAGGAATATGATGTAGCAAATCGTTTCCTTGTCCTTTTCATCTCATAATCCCAAATACTCAGGGATTAGGCATTCCTTGTAATGCCTACCTACAATTTTCAGTTATTTCATGAAAGAGCTGAGCAAACCAGCTGTTCAGTGACAGCATCACTCTCTTCTCACAATGACTGTTTGTAACACACTTGCCATATTAGGTGTAATGCAGGGAAAACTGTGAGCTCTAATATGATCATTGGAAACCTTCCCATGACCTCAGAGCACCCAATGAACATGCCAAGTGCCCTGCACAGAGCATCTGTTGAGGATTGTGCAGGTCAGTGAGGGATCTGCACTCCTGGGACATCTCTCAGAGTTTGCTTTAGCTGTTGGGGTGGAGGCAGAGGCTCCAGGGCAGCTCTGTGTGCTCTGTGCCAGCGAGGCTGCAGCTCAGGGCTCAGCTCCTGCTGCTGCTGCTGCTGCCCAGGGGATGCTGGAGGTGCCTCAAAAGGGCAGAAAGAGGAGCTGGGAGGTGCTGCCCAAATCCCATCGTTGGTATTGGCATCCTCAGACGTCTCAGACAACGTTTAATCACAGCCTTCCTGTGAATGCTTTGAGCCAAGGGGTTTGAACCCAGCCCTCAGCACCTCAGCTCAGGGCATTTTGGGGACAGAGGCTGCCAGGAGACATTTGGGACAGCGTGAGGTTGTGAAGTTTTGGGGCCAGTTCTCTTCACCAATAAAAGACCTCAGCTCTTTGTACAGCTTGGATAGAAACTTAGATTTTTTGCCAGCTCAACTCACAGCCTAAATTAGGTGCATGTTGTGCCTAATTCTCATTTAGAACAGTAATGGAAGTAAGAAAGCAGCTCATGATTAGAAAAGTGCAATGATATCCTTGGGTGGAGTTAATGGAATGAAAGCTGTGGTGAACTCTGGACCCAGGCAGAGCTGTGGGTTTTTCAGCCTGGGAAGGTTGGGGCCCAGGGCATCTGTTTTCTTCTTTCCATTGTTGGATCCCTGGGCTATAGAAAATCCTGCAAAGCACTGCAGTGTCTCCAATGTGTACGAGAGCTGTGAATGTTAATTGAGAATTTTGTTTGCTGTTTGCCTTAGTTTTAGTAATATACATCAAATTAAGCTTATAGTTGTGCCCACATAAACCCAGAGCTCCTCTGCTGCAGCTGCTGGGCTGATTTCAGATTTTCCTCTTCTTGTTCCTCCATCCTCTGCCAGTGCAAGGTCTCCATTGTTTTGCCACCCTCACCACTTCCAAGCTGGCTCTGGGGGCCACTCTGGGTGGGGGTCCTGGCAGGACAGCCCATGCTGTGCCAGCTGTCCTGGCTGTCCTGGCTGTCCTGGCTGTCCTGGCTGTCCTGGGAGGGCAGAGCTGTGGGCTCTGCCTCCCCCGAGCTCAGAGGCTCTGCTGGCAGCAGAGCAGGTTGCTTGGTAACTGCAGCCACATTTCAAAAATGTACCCTTTTACAGCCAGCTTCCCAAACTAACGTCTTTGAAAGGAAGAGTTGTTCTTTCAGGATCGTTTTAATTTTGTTCTTTCTTTAAAAAAAAAATGGAAAAAGAAAAAAAAAAGAGCCTTTCAGCTCCAGCTTTGCTTTTCTTCTCTCCTCTCTTCCCTCGCATCTGGTCCCACAAAGGGGAGCAGTGTCACACACCCAGGAGTGAAGCCCTTTCATCCTCCCCTCCTTGGGGCTCAGCCGTTTCCATTCCTGACTTTCAGGCTGAATGGAAGGAATCCTTGAGCACTCCCCATAACATCTGCATCTGCCTTCTCCTCTGTCCCCAGCATGGTTTTCCTCTTCTGAGAGTTCCCTCCTTCACCCTGCCCGTGGCTGACAGGTCAGTGTGGAAGGTGTCAGAGGTGTTTGGTGTCTGCTCCCAGCCCTGGTGAAGGTTTGCTGGGTGTCCCTGCTGGGGATGCCACGTGCTGCTGATCTGGAGGCTGCTGGAAGAGCCCAGGGCCATTCCTGGTGTCCAGGACAAGGTAAAATTCCAGGATGTGCAGGGAGCAGCAGCTCCAGGTCAGTGCTGAGCTGGGAGGGCTCCTGAGCAGGGACAGCCCCTGTCCCCGTGCCCCTGAGTGATGGCAGGTGGCAGCAGCAGGACAGTGAGATCATCCCCCGTGCTCTGAAGGTCAGAGCCACATCTTGGGCTCAGAGATCAGTGCTGGACCGTGCTGAAGCCATTTAGAGTGACCAAAGAGCTGCATTCAATTCCTGCTGGCTCCATCTGCCTGGAAATTGAAACGACGGCGTCACAGCAGCTCTCGGTGTCAGCTGTCACTTCCCATTCCACCACTGCTGCCCCATCACACAGAAACACAAACAATTGCAGGGGAAGTCCAACAGCCAGAGGAACAGGCTGCAGACACCCTGGGAGGGCAGGGCACAGACAGAGGCTGAGAGCAGGAGCTGGGGCTGCTGGGCACCACGGGCACTGAGCTGGCTGGGCAGGGAATGGGAAAGCTGCCCCGATGGAGGTGGTGTGAAAACAGAGCTGGCAGAAGCCACGAGGAAAGGAGTGAGTGCTGATAAACACTGCATTAATAACTAGAAAGGATGACTCACAGCTCGAGCTGACTGTGTGCTCATCTCAGCCTTCCCAGCAAGTTCAGAGCCACGCACTCCTTACCAGGCTTTGTTCTGCCTGTTTGCTTTAATTTCTGAGTCCCTGTTCTGGGTGGCTGCAGCCATCTGAACCTTTGGATGCGTTAATATTTAAGCGGGATGGGCAACAGAAGGCTATGAAATGTCGGTTGTGCCTGAAAATCAAAAGGGATTGGGAGTGGATGATGGGTAGGTGGCTGTCTCAATTCAGCAGAGTAACAGCAGAGCTAACACAGACTCCTTCCCCTCTCTCCTCCCCTCCCACGGGCACTCACTGAAAGCAAAATAAAAGATAAAGACGTTTGGGTTTGTTGGCAGCTGGTGATGCCTTCAGAAGGATCTTTACTGAGCTGGTGAACAGCCGTGCCTCTCTCCCCTTCCCCAGGGTCTGGGCTGAGGGCTCCTTTCCCTTTGTTTCTGGGATGGACAAGGCTCCTCAAAACGTGAGCATTGATGCAATAAATCAGAGAGAGGTGGGAAAAGTGCAGACTCATAGTTCTGCCTCTCCTGGCTCGCTCAGGGCACGCAGAGCTGAAGTCAAACAGCAGCTGCTCAGGGCTGGCATTTTCAGAAACCTGGAGTCAGACCTTCCAAGTGCCCTGTTAGTGTCCTTTTAAGAGCTGTTCATTTATCAGGGTATTTCATATAATCTGACAGGAAATGATATTTACGATGCTTTTAGCTCCATTTGGGACGTTTTTTTAACACTACTTCTGGGATGTAAATTATTTAAAAATCATCAATTTAGTTCTTCACATGAAGAGATGAAAGCTTAACTAAAAAGCTTTCCTGTTCATGGCAGTCTTAAATTCTCCAGCAGACCTCTGGATTTTTGCTTAATTGAACACCTAAAGAATAAAAAGACCTTGGCCTCATAACACTTTTAGTAGAAGTAAATTTTAGATTTATTTAGCCCCATTGACTCTTGAAATACAACCACTAACAGCATCCGTTTAAGCACCCTCCTTTGGAATGGAAAAAGCGTTTTATCAGCAGGCACTGGACCCGTGGATGGAGCATTCAGAGTGTCCCTGTCCCTGCCCAGCCCTGCCAGCCACCCCTGCAGGGCCCTGTGTCCCCAAGGGAGGTGGCTCTGCCTGCTCTGGCCCGGGGAGGGGGTAGCAGAGGAGAGCTGGGGACAGGATTTGGGGACAGGAGTTGGGGACAGGATTTGGGGGCAGGATTTGGGGACAGGAGCTGGGGACAGGATTTGGGGACAGGATTTGGGNGGCAGGGCTCAGTGCCAGGCTGGCCAGGGTGCCAGCAGGGCTGGTCCCCTGCTCTGACCTGCTGCTCACATTTCCTCCTCAGGTGACACCTGGGGCTGTGTGTGGCTCCTTTGTCCTGACAATCCTTCCAAAGAACTGATGGGAGCAATGCCTGGGAAATCCTTGAACTCCTGGCGGATGCATTTCAGCTGTGAACAACCTCAAAGCCCAAAGGTGAGTGTAACTGAAATGAAAATTGAAAATAAAGGATGTATGGATGCCATTTCCCTCCCTGAACAGCTCCAGCCCTAAACCAATCCTCAGGAAGATGCAGGATGGAGCCACAGAACCAACTGCTCCCAAAAAGGGGCCTCTCCAATCTCACAAGGGAACTGCAGTGAGTGGTTTTGACATTCTTTTGAAACCAAAATACATCTGTCATGCATAGGAGTGTGGAAACTTGCTGAATATTCATGAATGTGGGATTTCCTTTGTTCCAGTTCTGCCTGGGGAGCAGGGGATGTTCCCCCCCTGCCAATCACTGGCTGTTTGATCCCTGTCAGTGCAAATCCGAGGGCAGAGGGACACCTTTCACACCAAGGAGCTGTGCCTGATGCTCACCTTAAATCCAGGTGTGAGGAGCTGGTGGCTGCAGGTGAGTGACAGGACAGAGGCACTGGAGGCACTGGGGTCCCCTGTCCCAATCAGAATCGATTCCCCCGTGCTCTGGGGGCCTGGCTGTCTGAGAACTCATTAAATTGTCACCTGCACGTGGGACCTGCATCCCTGCCCTGCAAAAGGCAGAGCATTTGCCCTTGGTTACTGCACTCCTGAGGCTGCAGTTGTTTAAATGCAGGTGATGAGAGGCCTGTTGAGAAATATTTCAAGTAAGAACCATAAAAGCAGGTTCCAAGGGTGCTTTTTTTTACAGCCAGAATCTGTTCTCTTGCCTAAATGTGACACACTGGAAAAGCAGCACTCTGTTTATCAAACCAGTGTGGAATTTCAATGCCTTCACTCGTTGCTGATGAATAGAGGGTGGCAGCAGCACTGGTGGAGCTCACTTGGAGGCTGATTTGGCTCAGTTCTTGCTTTCTGTGGGAGGATTTGACTCTTTTTCTTGGTCCTGTTCTGAGCTCTGAGCGCAGCTGGAGCACCCAGGTGCAGCCCGAGGTGCAGCTCACCTGGGGGGCTCTGCCAGGTGCTTTTCCTCCAGGACAGGAGCAGCCTCTGCAGCAGAGCCAGCAGTGCAGCCCCCAGTGCACCTGAACTGGGCTGGTTTAGTCCTGAGCTCAAGCTCCCAGTCCCCAGTGCTGGTCTGAGGCTGCTGGGCTGTGCCTGCCCCTCTCTGGTGGCTCCAGGGCTGAGCACAGAGAGCACCAGAGCTGCTGCTCCCAGAACTGAGCACAGAGAGCACCAGAGCTGCTGCCCCCAGGGCTGAGCACAGAGAGCACCAGAGCTGCTGCTCCCAGCCCAGGGCTGAGCACAGAGAACACCAGAGCTGCTGCTCCCAGCCCAGAGCTGCTGCTCCCAGCCCTCCCCGTGCCCTTCTCTGCACCCCAGGCTTCCTTCTGAGCTTGAGGGACTTCTTTTCCTCTTGGGCTCAAAACAGAAATTTCACACAGTGAGGCAATTTGTTGTCCCCATGCCTAGGCCAGTGTTCACCAGGGGGCCAATTAAAACACTGCAGTGCTCGTTAATTATAATTCAAAGGGACTTTTCAGTTCAGTTTTGGTTTATTTGGGGATGCAGGCTGGGACACAGCCAGCACTCTTCAAAGGACTCAGACACAGACCCAGCTCAGGATCTCCCCTCCTCTGACCACGACTCACCAGGGCAGCTGAAGGTCAGCTCTGCTGCCTCTCGGTGGGAATATTGACAATTTAAGGAGAAATTGGCACAAAGTTTATATATTGTTTGTGTCCCACTCAACTCCTGAGCACTGATGTGGAATTTCAGTTAAAAAGCTGCTCAGGTTCCTTGAAGCTCTGGCAGACAGAGGCTCTGTGTTTGTGAAAACACCACCTAATGAAACCCTGGCAGGATTTACATCCTTCACTGGAAAATGGACACCCATCCATAGCTCTCATAAACTGGTGAAGCTCCAGTGGCTTTACTCCCACAGTTAACGAGCTGCTGGAATCAATCACAAATTTGGTTTTTCACCTCTCTGCAGCTCTGTTTAAAACTCTCCCCTCCAAAAAGCAAGCATGCACTTGTCCTCAAGAACACTTTGAGCTGTGTTTTAATTCAGAGATGAAATCCCAGTGATCTCAGTGGGGTCCTTTATTGGGAAGAGGTGATTTTGTGCTGGGTGTGGGGAGCCCCTGGAGCCTGGAGGGACCTGCCTGGGACTGCTCAGGGGGAAGGGGCACCTCCAGAGGGCAGGAGGCAGCACCTCCCAGAGCTGCACCTTGGGACAGGTTTGGATGAAAGCACAGCCTCCCTCAGGGCTGGGACCTCACCCCCAGAGTCCTCTGTCCATGGGGTTTACAGGACATTTGCTCTGTGACCTGGGGTTTGGCTGCTCCATAAGGCAATATCATAAACTCCACCATTTCGGTACTCTGACCATTTTCTTTAAAAAGTGTGTCTGTGAGTGTGAGTTTAATCTACTTATTTTTGATGTCCAGTGAAGCTCTGGACAGGAATTTAATCACTATTGTTGGCATTGTGCAGATGCTCCCTGGAGGTGCTTAGACCATGTCAGAAAGGGAACCAACATAATGAGTCTGACAGAATTTCTGAGGGAGAGATTAAATTTAGGATAATGAGTTCTGCTGAATTTTTAATGTTTTTGTACCAATTCACACCACTGCATCCTGTTCATCTCTGGGCTCAAAACTGAAAGGTCAGTTGGGAATTAGGCTGTGCAGATAATGCCCTTTTTCAACTCTTTTCCTCTTCTAAAAATTAAAAACAAGACAAAAGGAACACTACACCTCCTCTGAGATGGGGTGGAATAAATTCTGTCTGTAGGAGCTGGAGCAGCCTCTTCTTGTTTCTCTGAGTCAGAGACCAACATAGAGATTCACCTGAGCTCTGGGAACTGTGGAATTTGAGAGCTCAGTGGTGGCTCCAGAGCTGGGGGTGCAGCCCTGCCTGTGCTGGGGGCACTGGGGATCTGTCAGAGCTCCCACAGCCCCAGGCACAATCTGGGAACAAAACAGAAGTTCCCTTTCACTGGTGGAGGGTTATTTCTGGAATTTTTATCCCTCACCCCTCTCTCCTGACAGGAGCAGCATCATTGTTTGGTATTGAGAACAGCAGTTCCCTTCTCTGGGGAGCTGAACAATGTGATAGAATTAATAAAAGTAATGACAATTTAATCACTAAATGCTGATTAGTGTTCAGCTTTCCAGGGGAGTGGAGAGTGGGACTGGAAAACAGGTTGGGTGATACCAGATAAAGAAATCATTTATTTGATGTAAAAGACATTAAGAAGGTGTTTCATCCACGACAGGATGAAAAACGAAGGAAGTTTTGTGGCAGCTGTGAATGTTTTCATCTGTCAGCGTTCATCCTTTGAGGGAGACACGAGCAGGGTCCCAGCCAGGCTCCTCTCCTGGTGGGCTCTGCCCTCCCTGGGGCTGCTCTCCTTCTCTTGGAAAGGATGCCCTGCTGCCAGAGTGGAGAAAGCACAAACCAAGCTCGTTACAATAAACCCGAAGGAGCAGCCCCAAATGACGCCGTTAGTTTGGTTTAATCACCCACCCCCTGCTCCTGCCCTCCCGAGCAGCCTCTGAGCCCATCTGTGAGCGGTGGCACTGGAGCTGCTCTGGCTGAGGATGCTCCACACTGACAGGGGCTGCTCGATCTGTTTTGTGTTTTTTACGGTGTGCTGAGATGCCAGGGTGGAATCTGGAATGCCTCATTTATTAGCTGGCTATTAGGAAGAATAAGGATGTAATTAGGGTTTGACAAAATTAGTTTAAATCGCCATTTCCTGATGCAGAGGGATGAGGGCTCCTCCTGTTTCGTGTCAGGCTCTGAGCTGGGGGCAGGCTGGGCAGCAGCCCTGGAAATGTTCAAAGGGCACAGGACAGGCTTGGAATCACCTCCCGAGCTCAGCTCCAGCCCTTCTCACTCTGGAGAGCTGCAGGAGCACAGCCCTGAGCTTTCACTGCACCCGGGATTGCTTTTGTGCCCTCTCTTCTCCTCTTTGGCTCAGCCCCATTTGCAATTCAGGTCTCTCCAGCCTGTCCTGTCCCGCTCCTCTCTTCTCCCCCGTCCCTTTCCCATCCCATCACTCGTCCCTCAGAGCTGTCCCTGTTTGCTCTCCGGTGCCCTGGCACACGACAGGAGCTCGGAGCTGCTGGGAGAGGAGGCATTCTGCCCCCCGCAGAACCCTGAGATGCCTTCCAGGAGTCAGCAGCCACCACTTTGCAACCCAAAAACATCCTCTGAGAACCCACGGTGTCTCCTCTGAAGCAGGGATGGGCTGGCAGGGGTTGTTGCACGGGTGAAGTTTCACAGTTACCTGGGGCCCAGGACTTCACAATCAGACAAGGCCTTTGTCCCAGACAGCACTCGTAGAAAAGAATTTTTTCTTGAAACTACGATTATAAAAACATCCCTACTTTTCACTGTGTCCCCTGGCAAACGGAGCACGATCTTTAACTGCTCTTTGAAAAGCATTCCTGAGATAAGGCCATTAGGATATAAGAATGGTTTCCTAACAGAGGCAGCTTTTGTTGAAAAACCTTCATCGGTGGCAGATCAGGAGTCATTAATGAAATGTAATAGCTCAAAATAACAAACAAGCTCTGCAGAGCTGTTCGTGAGCGGCCAGCTCTCCTGGGGGAGCCTAACCCGAGGGGAGCACACAGGGTGGGGTGTGCTGGGGGTCCCGGCAGGCAGGAGGGGCATTCCCGAGCTGCAGGGCAGNTGTTCGTGAGCGGCCAGCTCTCCTGGGGGAGCCTAACCCGAGGGGAGCACACAGGGTGGGGTGTGCTGGGGGTCCCGGCAGGCAGGAGGGGCATTCCTGAACTGCAGGGCAGGTCCTGTACCCACAGCAGGGCAGAGTCTGCACCCAGAGCACAGGAAAAGCATTTCTGAGCTGCAGAGCAGGTCTTGCACCCACAGCAGGGCAGGTCCTGCACCCACAGCAGGGCAGGTCCTGCACCCACAGCAGGGCAGGTCCTGCACCCACAGCAGGGCAGGTTCTGCACCTACAGCACAGGAAAGGCATTTCTGAGCTGCAGGGCAGTGTCAGGAGCTGCAGGGCAGAGTCTGCACTCACAGCAGGGCAGGTTCTGCACTCAGAGCAGAGCAGGTTCTGCACCCACAGCAGGTTCTGCACCCACAGCAGAGCAGGTTCTGCACTCACAGCACAGGAAAGGCATTTCTGAGCTGTGTCAGGGGCTGCAGGGCAGGTTCTGCACCCACAGCAGGGCAGGTTCTGCACTCAGAGCAGAGCAGGTTCTGCACTCACAGCACAGGAAAGGCATTTCTGAGCTGTGTCAGGGGCTGCAGGGCAGGTTCTGCACCCACAGCAGGGCAGGTTCTGCACCCACAGCAACCCCGAGCCGGGCTGGCAGCTCCTGCAGGGAGTTCCCTGCTCCCTCGTGTGTTCCTTTGACCCTTTGTCTGTCCTGTTGGTGGCTCCTGGGGCCAGGGACCCCTCCCAGCTCTGGTTTTGTGTGAGGCTGTTGTCAATCCGAGCTCCTGCTGCCACTGCCAGCCCTGTCTGCCTGCCTGGGTGTCCGAATCTTTATCTGCATCTCCTCCCTGCGTGCCTCCCAATCCCTGATGCTCTGACAAGTGCAAAGGGGTGGAGGTTCCTCACCAAAGTGGAAAATGAAGATGAGGAATGGCCTTTCCAGTGATTCACACAGAAAGTGAATTTCCAGTAATTCACACAGAAAGTGAATCTCCAGAGTCTGTCTTTGCCTCCAGCCCTGCAGGGGCAGCCCGGGGCACGGCCAGTCCTGTGGTGATTTTTTGAAACCTCCTGGAGACACACGAAGATCAGAAGTTAATTTTCATGTCTCTTCTGTGGCTGCTTTGTAATTAATTTCTCTGAACCAGTTTGTTTTTCTGCTGCCAAACACTTCAACACTCCTATGTAAATTACCAACATCTGAAGCCGCCTCTCCTTAGAAGGAACACAAGGCAATCATCAGATAAAAGTCATTACATATTCACAGCTATTCTGCTCCGCTGATAATAAATCATTCTGAGGCGAAGGTGACCTTTTTACAATAGACTTATTAATGTCAGGACTTCAGAATTGTCTTTTCTCATTACAAGCCTCACCAAAAACATTAAAAAGAATGAAGTTTATGATTTAGAGATGTGTCAAAGCACAGCCATTACGGACATTTTCACAGAATGTTATTTATATAACCCATTTTTTTGTGTTTTATGTGGGAAATATTGAGAGAATACAGACATTTTTGACAGAACTCTGCATTCATTACTTCTCTTGACTTCTGCTCGTATTCCAGAGATTCCAGATAAAATTTCCAGCACTCGTGTTTATGGCCTTAGAAATCTCCCCAGCTCCAAGAAAAAGTTATTCCTGTTCACATGAGACCATCAGCTCCTTCGAATGCAGAAACATTTCTGTGTTGTGCTGAGTTTGTGCCCCCAGTGGAGGGCAGATCCATGGAAATCCAAACCATCCCAGAATTTCCATCTGCTTTTCCCAGTCTCCACCCCCCCAGCAGAGTCGGTGCTGCTCATCCTTGAGCTGCTGTGCCAGCAGGATCCAGCCCCGTCTGCCTCCACTTTGGTATCTCTCCAAAATCAATATTTTAAAGAAACTGAAATTATTCCTCCTACAGCAGTTATGATTCATGCAATGATAGCATCAATATTAATACAATAATCGAACTTTAAAGCTGGCTGCTAAGCAACCCACAGAGCCCACGGAGCAAGCTGGACTCAAACCAGAGCGGCTGGAACTGGAGAAAACGTGACAAAGAAAATCCTGAAGGAGGGAGAGCGTCAGTCAAATCCCGGGTTTAGCAGAACCAGGCTCCGGGCTGGGCTGGAGGCTGAGCCCGGCCTTTTTGGGAGGTTCCCATCCCGTCCGGGGCCCGGGCTCTGAGCCAGCCCCTCCCCAGGCTCTGCCCACTCTGCTCGTGGGATGTGGAAATAAAGAACCCAGAGGAAACAGTTGAAGGGGAAAAAAAAAATCTTATCCTCTTGCTTTCTTCTTCCCACGCACTTCTGAAGAGCCGTTCAGTGTTTTCCTTCTGGCAAACTGTTTATTCAGAGCAGCGGAGAGAGCTCTGTTCCTGCCCTCTGAAGGTCATCCAGTGGCTCTCAGTGTGGCCAGTTCAGGATGTGCCTCGATGTGCAGGGGGCTGGGATCGACAGAACAGAGGGAAATTACTCATTTCAATGGCTTTTCAAATAAAAAGGCAAGTGTATTTAAAAGAGGAAAGCCCATGCAAAATATTTCCATTATGCTGTTTTTTTCCTTATCTTGAGAAGCCTGAATAAGTCTCTGGGAAATGAGATTCTGTTTTGGTAGAAGATGCAAGTGGAGGTTGGGAAAGGGTATCAGAGCCAGCTGGTGCAGAAGGAAAAGAGAAAAGAGGTCATTCATGATGATTTTTTCCTCATGGCTGCCAGCAAAACAGAGGAAGAAAACGTGTCCCCTGGGATATCCCAGCTGGCAAGAACAGCCTTAAAAAGGCTGAATTCCAACCACACCAGCAAACAGAAAAAAAAAAATTCAAAAAGCCCTGGAGACCTGCATATTTGTGGATTCACCAGGGTGTTGGAGAGTACCCTGGCTGTTTGAATCTCAAGAGTTGCATGGTGATGGAAAGTAGAAGAAAAACAGGATCTCAAGGCTAGGAACAGACCCGAGTTGTTTTGTGTTTCAGCAGTGCTCCTCTGCCTCTCCTCTCCCTTGGCTGTGCTTTTCTCCTCCTGAAACCACTCCTGCCTGCTGGCCCTGCGTGGTCCCTGCTCTGGGGGCAGCCTGGCAGGTCTGGATGGGCAGCAGGATGGGTTTTCCCTTTCTCAGACATCAACTCCCTCACTTCACTGGCTGCAGTTCCCTCCTTGTCTCTTGGATCAGCTCCTGACTCACTGGCCCGGGATCCTCCCCCTGCCCCGGGAAGGGCCGGGAGCCCTGGGAAATGGAAGTTCCATTTTTGGAACTGATCTTCTGCACCTTTCCTGTCCAACAGTGTATTCTCCTTGGTTCCAGTTCTTCTGCAGCTATTTATTTTTCCTTTGATGGAAGTAGAAACAATACCCAAATAATCACTTTGATTTTTATCTGAGGCAGCTGTGCTGGGACAGAACCTATTGCTCAGATCCGTTACCTTTTACACAACAGAGATAAATTAATTACAGGGCTTTCCCCTGACATCCAGGCTCTTGCCTGCAAATGTTCACATGAAAGATGAATGACAATGAGGTTCTCATTACAGCTTGATGAATTAGCCTTTTCACTTCACTTCCAGGAAAGTCTACTTCATGGTCAACACTCCCGTTCAGGCCCTGCCCTGTTTCTTCTCTCACTGAATTCAAATCGTGCAGCTGCTGTCAAAGCACCTTTCGTGGAGCAATCCATTATTTTGCACTGCCCTTTAGAATTCTTCACTCTTCCAGGGAATTTGCCACTGTGGTTTGCCAGGTACTCAGCAGCAGCATCTTCCTAATTTTCCTTTGTGCTCATCACAGACCTGGGGCTGCTGGCAGAAGTGGCAGCTTTGTGTAAAACAGGGAAAGGGCCTGGACAGCATCCCCCCCTCAGCCCAGGGTGTGATCCCTGTGCTCAGGGTGAGCCAAGCTGCACAGTGATGTTCTCAGATGTTCTCAGCCTGCTGCCACCTTTTTTTTTTTTTTTTTTTTTTTTTTTAAGTAGCCGAAGCTTAAAATGACATAAATATTTTGTGTGGCTGGGACGGATGTTTTTGTACAAACCAGGCATGTCCCCACAATGATCTTGGTGGCGTGGAATGCACAGTTCAGTTAAAGCTGGAATGTTGAAGGGGCAGGAGGGGAGTGTGCAGAGGTGTTTGCTCAGAGCTGCACACACGGGGGTTCATTTCCAAACTGGAATATTGAATGGAATATTGAAGGGGCAGGAGGGGAGTGTGCAGAGGTGTTTGCTCAGAGCTGCACACGGGGGTTCATTTCCAAACTGGCATATTGAATGGAATATTGAAGGGGCAGGAGGGGAATGTGCAGAGGTGTTTGCTCAGAGCTGCACACGGGGGTTCATTTCCAGATTGTGAGAGGGTGGAACAGAAGGGGATGGAGCTCCCTGTGTCCCCCACTCCTCTGATGCCCAGAGCAGGGACAGCCTGGGCCTGAGGGGCCACATGGATTCCCTGGGTCATTGGAAAGCTGCTGTCTACTCCAAACAAAGCCCAAAGCCCCTTCCCTACCAGGTGCTGTTTCACAAGGAAAGAACTTTGTGTTTCCTGCTCGCACTCCTTGGCAGTTTATCCTGTTCCTTTACTTTAAGTGTCAACACCTTGATCAATTTTATTGCACCTGCCTGAGGTCAGAATGTTACTAATGGTGGCTCTGGTGGTGTCTGGGGACAGGAATAAGGCATTTGGAATGCCTGTAAGTGAAAACATCAAAATGTTGGTAGAAGAGGCGTGAAGCTGTCGTTATTGAGGTGACAATATTTACCTTTGTGTCTTTTCCCAAAGCTTCCCACTGCCTTTTCTGGCTTAGGAGGTTTGGGTGCTTTTGGAAGTGCTGTCCAAAGAGGGATGGACGTGGTCACCCAGAGACCCCTGCAGGGGTGGCAGTGCCTGTCCCCAGACACCAACCAGACCACCATTAGTAGATGTCAGGAATTCATTAGGAACCTGCAGATCTCAGGCATTTCACGAGAGTGGGACTGCTGGTGTTTCCCTGGGGGTGACTGAGTGACTCCTCTGAGCTTCCAGCTGATTAACAGGGGCTGAAGGGGAAAAGTGGTGACATTTCCTTGTGAGACCAAAGAGCAGAGTGAAATTTTGGAGCATCAGAAGGAATGCCCTGCCCCCAAAACAGGTCTGGGAATGTCCCAAAAGCAAAATATCAAAAAAAGAATTTCCCAAAATAAATAATGTCCCAACTTGGTCCCAAAAAAAAAAAAGTGAGAGCCATCCAGCATTCCTGACAGGAATTGTCCCCAGCTCCTGCACAGCTCTGTGTCCTGCCCAGCAGGGACCCTGCCCCTGCAGCTGCTGGAACAGGAAAACACCGTGGGAATTTTGTCTGCTCTGCCTGCCAGCTCTGATCTCTCCAACCATGAAATAAAACCGAGTGAAATCTCAGGGAGCCATATGGACACCAGGCAGCTCCGGGCCCCGTGCAGAGCCCTCCCTGCTGTCCCTGGTGCTGATTATCCAGGCAGAGCAAAGCTGAGAATGTCAATGCCCCGAGCGTGAGGCACTCCCCGGCCCTGGGAATTCTCTTTATTGCTGTTTTGGCTGCCTCTGTCCTCGGCAGGACTGGGGGCAGCTGCACCAGAAATGGTGGAGATGGAGAATTCCAAAGGTGCACAGAGCCCTTCCACAGCACAGGGGAAACCTGTTCAGTGTTTGGAAATCTCCTCCTTGTGGCACAGCTTAAATCTGGAGCTGCAAATGGAACAGCAGAAATTCCTCCAGCCATCTCTTGTGACAGAAATGATGCTAATGTCTGTATTTGTATTGTTCCATGGTTATCCAGGCTCCTGCTGCCTGGGCTTCTCTGGGTTTTTTTTTTTCCCAGAAATGGTGATGGGCAGAGTGTTTTGGCCAGGGGAGCTCAGCTGAGCTGGGGCTGCTGGCCCTGGAATCCTCCCTCCCTCCCTGGGCTGCAGAGCAAGCCCTGCACTTTATTGAAGGCTGCTCTGCCTCCAGGCCCTCACGCTTCTTTATTTCCTCCTAAATGGATGTTTTCCCCAAAGACAGTCTTTTCAAAGCAGTTCAAGCAGGTTTCCAATTACTTTTCATCACATTAGTCTTCTGTTCTGAAAATCTCAATCTCAACATCAAGTCCATTTCGAGAACTTGGGGAAGAGTTTTTTTTCTTCCTGCTCTATTTTTGTAAGATGAGCATTTTAACAAAGAGCTTTCCTCCCTCTTCCCTCCTCTCTCCACTCAGGGAACCTCAGTGAACTGGTGGAGAAGAGGAGCAGTCTCTCTGCTCTAACAAGATGCTCTTGCCTCTCCCAGTTCATGCTCTGGATGCCTGCTGACAAACGAGCTCATGTGGGAGAAGACCCAAACACTTTGGGTTAGGAAAATATTTAAATGCAGGAACCTCAGAGAAGTGCCTGGCATGGAGCAGGTCCTTGACCTGAGCTTGTGCTGAGTTGTGTCCCAAGCCACATTTGTCAGGTTTTGTGAAATCAGAGCTCACACAGCAGGCACGGCCCAGCCCTGAGCTAAAGCCTGGCTGTGAGGTGGGATAATAACTTACACCCCATTGTTTCAAATCCTGAAACAATCTAAGGGTAAAACACACTGCTGAACAGTCCTTACATGTGGGACTCTGTTGTGGTTCTTTATTTGCAGGGCCTGGAGCTGAGGTTCAGTGGTGCCAGTGTTAATTGGGGGTCAGTTTTGGCAGAAGTGTTTCTGTTCCCATGCAGAAATGGACTGGAATCAGCTCCATGAGACCCCAGACTTGACAAAGAAATCACCATTCTCACGCAGGATATTCAAATAACTCCCTGAAGTGCAATGTAAGGAAGAAGAAAACAAAAGAAAAAGAAAATTTGCTGTTGGACTTTTAAGGAACTGGAAGCTGAGCTACCCCTCCAAGCCCTGTTTGATGTGCAGGCCCTGTCCCCAGGAGGGTGGGGACACTGCAGCTGTGACAGGGAGCCCCTGGCTCGGGCAGGACCTCACTGGGGTCACTGCCACATCCCTGCCCTGGGTCCTCACCCTGTTTGCTGAAACTTGGTACTTGGTTAATATTTGCAAAGCTTCTGATCTCGTTGTTAAATGTAATTCTATTCAGCAAAGCTGCCCCATTGCATAAAGGTCTTGGTATTTAATATTTAACAGCATAAATCCCACGTGAGTCCCAGGCAGAGGGAAAAAATTACCTTTTAAATTAATGTGCCCTCAGTGCGTGCTGCTCTTTCTGCACTGAAAGGCCAATGGCCACTGCAGGCCCAGCACCACCTGGCAGAGGAGGGGAGGGATCAGGGGGTGACAAATGCAGGGAGGGGACTCCCCCTCTTCCTTTGTCTGTGCTGAAGTTCTGTGGCTGAGCCTGCACAGGGGGTTTGGGAACTGGAATCTGGCTGAGGAGGGGGAGCTGGGCTGGCAGCAGCACCACCTAAAGCTCTGCTCCTAAAGGACTCAGCTCTGAACTCTCTCCAGAGCTTTCTTGCTCCTGACCCTGGGAGAGGTCCTGCTTTAATGACTGCATCAACACCCCAGGTTATGTTCTTTTCATGGCTGAAGCTCACTTGGCTCTTTGGGGTGGGCAGCTTTGTAATAATTATTGTTAATTATTGGGGCAGAGGGGTTGGGATTGCTCCCTAGGGGCAGGGCTGCCTGCTGCATTTCAGTTTTTGGTGGGTTTATTTGTGATGAAGAGCAAGGGAGTGATGTATGTTGTGAGGAAGTGATCAATTACCTGGCATGTCTGGAGCACTGAGGATTTCAGCACATCAGGATGATAGTGATTGATTATTTTTTTTCCCCAGATCTGCAGCAGAGCAGCAATCTCTGGATGCCTGACTGCAGCTGGCAGGGGAGGTGTGGGGCCAGCTCACAGTGACTGTGACAGCCTCCCTGCCTCGTGTCCCCTCTTCCTTTCAGACTCTAATGGCTCGATGAAGATGTGCTGTCAGGGTGATGGAGACCCAGAGATTATTAAATGAGGACTTGCAGAATGGCTTTGATCTTGCAGGAGGCTCCATTAGCTCCTGTTGGCCCCTCCTGTGGGGGTGAGAGAAGAAAGCAAAGGAGGGGGGGCTGCAAAACTGCAGCAGTGTTTGTTCTCCCAAAAAACTGTGCCAGAGCCCAGGAAGAAAAGTGGGAATTGCACCTGGCTTTGCCTGAATTGCACCTGGCTTTGCCTGCCTCGCTGGCCCCACGCTGCGCAGAGGATTGGTTTCATTTATCCCAGCAGGGGCAGGGGGCTGCTGTTTGCTTTGGGGGGCTGTGAATCACAGCACATTTGGTGCCTTGTCCCTCTCTGGTCCTGGAAATGATGGGGGAATTGTTCTGTGTCGGGCTGCTCCTGCCTGAGCCCTGCTGTGTGGGCTCCATCCTGCCCCAGGGGAGGAGAGGGCTGTGGCACTGGGGCTGGGGTTTGTAACCAAACCTGGAGCTTCTGTTTCTCTGGGGACAAGGCTGCAGGTGTAATTTGTATAAAATAACTCCGTGCCTAAAGAAACGATGGGGCTGCTTTGGACCGATGACAGAGTTACTCCACTGTCCTTGCTGTGACAGTGACACGAAATCCTGGGCACTCTCTGTGTGAGCACCTGTGGGGTGGAGAGGGAAAGAGGAAGGGAAATTGTGAAAGGAGACAAAATGAGGCACTGAAAAGGGAACGAAGCCAAACAGGAGAGGGGAAAAGCTCCGTTTGAGGTGCAGTCATTGCAGAAATGCTGCTGTCCTCACATGAGACACTGTGGGTGGGAAGGGATTTACCTGTACTCTCTACCTGCACTCCCTGTACCTGCACTCCCTGTTCCAGCATTCCCAAAGTGAGGCAGGCAAGTCTGTGAGCAGCAGTCAGTGAATGATCACATTTTCTGGCTCTTGCTGGGCTGAGCTCTCTGTTGGTTGGGTGTCAGCACAGGAAGGGTGAGAGCCACAGGATTAATCCAGGCTGTCCCTGGCCTGGGGCTGTCCCAGGCAGGGTTCTGTGCCTGCCCTGGGGACTGTGCTGGAGGAGAGGAGCTGCTCCAGCTGCTCCTGCCACCAGGGCCAGGCTGTCCCAGGCAGGGTTCTGTGCCTGGGGGCTGTGCTGGAGGAAAGGAGCTGTTCCCTGCCACCAGGGCCAGGCTGTCCCAGGCAGGGTTCGGTGCTCTGCCTGGGGACTGTGCTGGAGGAGAGGAGCTGTTCCTGCCACCAGGGCCAGGCTGCCCAGAGCACTCACCCAGAAATGGGCCCAGCTCCCCAGGACTCTGGGTGTTCCAGGGCAGGTCCTGCCTGCTGAGTGAGCCCCTCAGTGTGGGTTAAAAGTAGCAGCTGAGCAGGAAGAAATATTCCATGTGATCCCATCTCCCTTCCTCTTCCCGAGTGTCTATGCAATTTAAAAAACCCTAAACAAAACAAAAAAAAAAATCAAACCCAGAATAAACAAACAAACAGAACACCTACACACCACTGAATAACCTCTGATAAGACTGGAGTTATCAAAGCTGAATTTTTCAAGAAGATCTTTGCAATGAAATGACTTGATTACCAGTAGGGAGAAACTTGGTTTATTATCTGATTTTTAAAAGCTTGAAGAATTTTTGCCATTGGCTTTATCATCAGGCAAAAGAACTATTCCAATTATTACCTTTAATAACTTTGGAGGAAATCTTTTAAGTTCTTTTCCACGAATCCTGCTTCAAATTCACCTGCAGAGATAAAAGCAGCAAACTTAACCCAATGAATAACTGATAAACCAGAAATATCAGTGCCTTGCCTCAGAACATCACAGCTCCCAGCTCATCCCGTGCCTGCAATCAGTGCTGGGCTCTCCCCAGCCTGCACTGGCAGCAGAGCTCTTTTGTGATATTCTGTCATTTATGACAGCTCCTCCAGAGAGTTCATTAGGGTGAGCATTAATGGGGCTGAATCCAGGAAACTGCTTCTCCTGACATCAGGCCAACATCTATTACAGTGCTGAGCAGTGCAGGGGGGAGCTTTATGGCTGTTTAATGCCTGTGTGCCTGTTGCAAATGGCACCACTTCTTAACTCTCTCCGTAAAGCAGGGTCTGTTCTCTGCATTGCCACCACCATAAATACGTGTAATGAGCAGCTGTTGTGCTCAGCAGTTGTCTGTGATGATTATCAATCCATGGGCTGTGGTTCCCAGGACTGGAGAGCCACAATTAATCTGTGCCGTGCTTCAGACCATCCACGTGAGTGTTTCCCCTCTTCACTGGTATTTCTCACAGTACAGAGAATCTGTATTAGGAACTGAGGCAAAGGAGAGCAGCAGAGAAGCAGCCAGTGGCTTCCCCTCCTTCCATCCATCCCCAGGCAGCTGTGCTGGGCAGGAGCAGCCACCCAGAGCCTCCAGCTGGGTCACTGGTTCCAGCCACGGTGGAGGGTGGGGGGGCTGGCAGGGTGGGATGGGTGCTGTGGGCTTGGTTTTGAAAGAAAAAGAAGAAAAAGCCAAACTAAAATCCCAGACTCCACAAAAGAAAACAGTGCTTGTGACAGCAGGAGGAACATCAGGCTGAGGATTATCATTCCTTGCATGCTTGGCTCAGATGGAGAACACTGGAGCTCTGAACTGCCTCATGCTTGTTCCCACAGCCTGGTTCCAGTCTCCTTTCTGGGTCAATTCCCAGGTAAGAGAGCGAAGCCTTTCCATTTTTAATTGTTTTCAGCTCCGTGTCCTGGGTGCTGGCAGGGCTGCCAGGACACGCTGTGACACCTGGTGAACAACTCTCACCTGGTCAGAGCTGCCGTGGCTGCTGGGCTGGGGAGGCTCCCATGGACACGGGCACTGATCCCAGCCAGCAGCAGTGAGCCAGGGCTGCCAGGGCAGAGGACAGCTCCAGGGCAGGGGACAGCTCCAGGGCAGGGGACAGCCCCAGGGCAGGGGACAGCCCCAGGGCAGGGGTCAGCTCCAGGGCAGGGGACAGCCCCAGGGCAGGGGTCAGCTCCAGAGCAGGGGACAGCTCCGGGGCAGGGGACAGCTCCAG
>VZTZ01000131.1:143373-155138 GCA_013400955.1 Drymodes brunneopygia
GGGACAGGGCAGCTGCACTGCTGCCAGGACAGGGCACCTGCACTGCTGCCGGGACAGGGCACCTGCACTGCTGCCATGGGGATGTGCCCTCACAGCTGCAGCACCCCCTGAATGCAGCGATGGGGCTGCAGGAGCTGCTCTGGGCTGGGTTTGGCCGTGGGGCTGGGCCAGCACCAGTGGGAGGAGGATGCTGATGGGGGAGGATGCTGATGGGGGAGGAGGATGCTGATGGGGGAGGAGGATGCTGATAGAGGAGGAGGATTCTGATGAGGAGGAGGATTCTAATGAGGAGGAGGATGCTGATAGAGGAGGAGGATGCTGATGGAGGAGGATGCTGATGGAGGAGGAGGATGCCGATGGGGGATGATGCTGATGGAGGAGGAGGATGCCGATGGGGGAGGCAGGGCCTCGCAGTGGGAAAACAGGGAATGAGGGTGGAACAAGCAGCTGCCCTCGGAATATTAGTGGTGTCAATGCTCTCCCGCGGTGACATCCATTCTTTGGCTTCTGCTAGAAAGGAACTGATTGAGATTTTCCTCTCTTTTAATCTGAACTGTTAAAGGAAAAAATGTGTTTACAGGGGAAGAATTGACACAAGTGGCGTTTTTGCATGCTGAATGTTGATATTTTGTCATAGGTCTTCATCTATCAGTCATTAAAAAGAGTTCCCAAACCCTGCCCTGGGGCCAGCTTTGCCCCAGGTGATGCTTTGGTCCCTGAACCAACTGCAGCAGCTGGGGCAGAACCACCTGGGGTGGGCTCCCCCCTTCAGCTCCTGCCCCCAGCACCCACAGAGGGACCTCGAGCTGTGTTTGTAGCTGAGGGGCAGCAGTTCCAGACTTTTCACCACCCACCCTGATAAATCTGCTTTCCTCCTTCCCCTTGCACCTGCAGGAGGCTGTTCTTTTTATTTGCCAAGCAGAAAAGTGATTTTTAAAAGGTGAAAGAGTATTTCTGACTTTGATAGCATGATTAGCTGGGCTCAGAATATTGTTATGGCTTATCTTGCTCTTCTGTGATAACTCAGAAAAACAATAAATGTCTTCTTAGAGCAGACTGACATTCAGTATTGAAATTGGTCTCCTAATCTTTATGTGATTGCTTTGCCCGTGATAGAAATATTGCCTCTTGTAGGGTATTTATTGTCTAGTTCTTTCCAAAGTATTGACTTTATGTAACCGTTTGATATACATCAAACCCCTGAGAGATTTAATAAACTCTTCTGGTCAGTCTCCTGTTGTAAACACATTGAGATTTATGGTCACCTCCGTGGAAAGCCCTTTCTCCCTAAAACTCTCTGCTTGCAGATACCAGAGGATACCAAAGGCAGGGTGGATCCCTGCGGGAATCTGAGCTCCCAGCTCTTCCTGCTGCTGGTTAAAGGCCGGAATCACCTGTGCCAGGTGCCCAGGGCTGGCTGGGGGCACCAGGACCTTTCTTTGCTCACAGCTGGGCTCCTCCACCCCTGGCACAGGCTGGCTCCAGGGGCATTCCCGTGGAACAGCAGAGGGAAAGGAAAAAATCGCTGTTAGTTCTGCATGGAGTGAAGGTGTTGGTGCTGTGCTGCAGCGCTCACCTTGGGAAAAATGGAAAACTGCCAAGGAACATCCAGGCCTCAGGAGCAGCCACGAGTGTGGCACCTCCCTGCCAGGCTCCCGGTGCTCTCCCACCCTCTGGAGCCATTATTTCTAATTCTGAAACCAGACCATGGGGGCTTCACTGTGATACTTTAAAAGTGTCCTTTGCTTTGGGATTGGAGAGGGGACGAGCACTCTTGTTTTTAAGGAGAAACTTTTCTCCATACAGGGATCAGCTTTCCAGGGGCAGCCTGCAAGAAATCCAGCTGAGCTCCTCAAATTCACTCATTAAATGCAAACACTCTCTTTTTCATCTTACATTAACCTCCCTTTAATGGTGTGAAAATGTCTCTTCATTTCACAGCTCAGCATTAAAAGACTCTGTAGTGAGAGGTTTCTGAAGGGTTATAAATCAACAGCAGCCAGGGAACAGAGCAGGTTCCTGCTTTGCTTGTGCTGGGGAGGAGCTGCCATTCCTAAAAATGTCCCAATCAGTCCCCTCAGGCTGGCACTGCACCCAAACCCTGCCCCAGCAGCTGCTGGAGATCGGGGTCTGGGCTCTGGCTCTAGATGAGTCCTGGATTGAGGCTTTCCTCTCATTTTAGTGACGTGCATTTCAGTTTCCCTTCTGACGATGCAATGTGATGGCAAAATGCAGCTTGCAGACCCCTCTCAGCATTTCCTTTGCATTTCCTGCTGTTGTGTTCCTGCCCTCTGGCTCCTCTCCCGGGCAAAGATCAGGGGCAGCACTGGAGATAAAGTGTTTTTTTCCCACCTGCCTGTCACAGGAGTGCCAGCATTGCTGCTCTGGCTGCCTCATGGCTCGGGGACAGGGAATGAGCTGGGGTGGTGATGAAGGCTCAGATAAATGATGTGCTCCCATGGCTGCTCTGCTGATGGGAACTCTTAATGGGAAACTTACTGGGGATGATGAAGTGAGGTATTTAACCAGGCTGAAAGGAGGATTTGGGTGATGTTTTGAGGCAGCATGACAGGCACAGCTCTCTGTGAGCTCCCTGCTTCCCACTCTGCAAACCCCAACCTGCAGCTGGAGGCTGATGTGAGCATCCCTGTGCCCAGGGCTGGCCCTTGGCAGCAGCGTGGAGGGGCTGTCCTTGTCCCTCGTTTGTGCACAGAATTGGGAGTTTTGGGAGCAGCTCCCAGGGTGTTGCTGTTAGCGTGGATACCCAGAATCGCAGAATGATTCTATGAAGGGGCTTTATTGGAGCGCTGGAACCCCGGGGTAACCCCCAAATCAAGAGTTCAACATCGTTCCAGAATCAAAGCATTTTTATACATAACTCCCATATGATCATTTGTTAATCGCTAACTCGATATTATTCTACTGTATTATTGTTTCTATCCATGCACGAGTTTCAATCCCCCTTTGTTTCCATTCAACCATAAGTTTCAGCTCCTTTGTTTCTACTCAAGCACAAGTTTCAGCTCCCAATTTCTGCCACGCTCCCCGAATAATTATATTTACTAATGATTACATCTAGAACATGCTGCTCAGGCCTACTATGCTACCCTGATTTTAAAACACTTTGTCCCAATGCTATCACTGCCAGCCTCCCAGTTTGCTCCTTTGCACCCCAGCTGGAGCTGCCAGTGCAGCAGCAAGCCGAGCATCCACGTGGAGCTGAAACCTTGCAGGGTGATTCCATCTCCATTATTTCCCCCTCCTGATCTATTGAGATGTAACCACTTCCAAAGACAGGGACAGATTATGGCTGTGGAGATGGCTTAGCTGGGACACAGACAGTCATTTTTCCTCGCTGATATTTTATTAATAGATGTTATTAACCTTGATTCTCCTTCCCCACGGTGCTTTGTCATCTGAGCTAATTAACTCTCCCTGCAGGATGATCAGGGAAGGGATGAGTGCAGGGATGGATCTCTGGGTGGGCACCTGCAGTGAGGGGAGCTCCCAGCTCAGGGGGAGCCCTGGACACAGCAAACACAGCCTGGAGCCTTGTGCCTCTGGATTGGCTTGGCTGGTCCTGTCCCTTCTAACTGGCACAAAAACACTGATGGAGATCCCACCCCAAGGAACAGCAAAGCTGGAGATCCCACCCCAAGGAACAGCAAAGCTGGAGATCCCACCCCAAGGAACAGCAAAGCTGGAGATCCCAGCCCAAGGAACAGCAAAGCTGGAGATCCCACCCCAAGGAGCAGCAAAGCTGGAGATCCCAGCCCAAGGAACAGCAAAGCTGGAGATCCCACCCCAAGGAACAGCAAAGCTGGAGATTCCAGCCCAAGGAACAGCAAAGCTGGAGATCCCAGCCCAAGGAACAGCAAAGCTGCTTTTCTGCTTTTTAATGAACGTGAGACAGCCAGCGGAAATCAGGAGTTTATTTGTTTGGTCACTCCTGGGCAGAGCTGTGCCAGGATGGGCAGCACTGACCAACCCTCCCGACCCCACTGCCCCCTCCCTGCTCCCCCCGGGCTGCCGTGGGTGATGCTCAGCCCAGCTCAGCCCCAGCTCAGCCCCAGTTCAGCCCCAGTATGGTCCCAGTATGGCCCCAGCTCAGTCCCAGCTCAGCCCCAGCTCAGCCCCAGTTCAGCCCCAGCTCAGCCCCAGCTCAGCCCAGCTCAGCCCCAGCTCAGTCCCAGCTCAGTCCCAGCCCCAGCTCAGTCCCAGCTCAGTCCCAGCTCAGCCCCAGCTCAATCCCAGCTCAGCCCGGGGCTCACAGGAGGGGAGGGGGCTGTGCCACACGGTCCCCACTCCCCGGGGCTCTGTCCCTCACACCACGCTGCTGCCAGAGACTGAACCCAGCAACTCACCACACTCCATGCTCCCAACAGCTGCTGTTAACACTCTTCTTACTTTTCTTTCAGTTTTTTTCACCCTTTCTTGTTTTATTCTTTCCTCCTCTCTCTCACCTCCCTGCTCCAGGGCTGACATTTGCTAATAGCAGCACATTTGAGAGAGGAGCAGGGGAAGTCTGAACCAAACTGAGTGCCTGCTGTAGCCTGGTGGGGTAAATGTAATCCTGTTAGCAAGATGGAAATGCCATGTGCCAGGGAGAGGTGGAAGGAGATCAGAGAGGATGACCGTGCTTGCAGAGGGCAAAGGAAAATACGTACACAAATCCATTCAAAACTAAATAAAAATTGACTGGATTTGTAAACAATCTTAATGTCCTGAAAATGGCTCATCTGATTCATGTCACCCCGAGATGTCACTGCACTGAGTGACCTCTGTGCTCCCAGCCTGGCTTGGCTGCTCTTTGTCTGGTGAGGAATGGCATTTCCAAACCCATGCACGCAGTGCTGAGCCCCAGCAGGGCTCTGGGACGGGGGGAGCCGCGTGTCCCACGGCCTGAGGGGCTGCTTGTCCCTCCCCACCGGGAAATTCAGACTCTCTGAGTGCTGAAGGGGAGAGCAGGTTCCAGGGAGACCTTCCTGAGGCTTTCCATGCTGCTTCAGATTCAGCAGGAACTGGGATAAGCCAAGGCCAGCAGCTCTGCCCGTGGCTGTCAGTGAGGGTGGAGGAGGCAGGGGCCGGGGACTGGGGACTGTCCTGGCTGGGGACAGCGGCCACCCCCTCCCCAGGGCCTGTGGGTGCCACCACAGGCTGCTGTGGCTGGGGAGAGGGAGCAGGAGCACCCTTGGTGCCAGGAGAGATGTGAAATCCAAATGTTGTTGCAGGGAGAGCATCCCGAGAGCAGCCCGCAGTGTTTCACAGCGTTTGAGTGTTCCTCCCTTTGAACCGAGCTGCAATTTGTCTTTGTAGATGTCTCCAATACAGAAATACAAACGGCGTGGGAGTGGAAATGCATTCTAACACCGCGCAGTGTTGCTCTTAGTAATTCTCCTCCTTCAGCCAGCGAACACTTCCTCGCTCATTTGTATTCATTGTTTTGATGCTTAACTTGAAAAATGAGTATTATACAACAGGCTGAAAGCCGTGACGAATCAAAGGAGAGAGCCCGAGGGGATAATGAGCAGCTCAGCGCCGCTGTGACGGCTCCTGCTGCGACATCAAAGCAGCCACGGGCGGCTCTGCCGGGTGCGGGGACAGGGGGCGACCCAGGGAGCTGCAGCTCACCCCGGGGACCCGGGGAGTGCCACCAACGAGTGCCACCAGGGACCGGGGAGTGTCACCACGGAGTGCCACCAGGGACCGGGGAGTGCCACCAAGGAGTGCCACCAAGGAGTGCCCCCAGGGACTGGTGAGTGTCACCAGGGACCGGGGAGTGCCACCAAGGAGTGCCACCAAGGAGTGCCACCAGGGACCCCGGGAGTGCCACCAGGGACCGGGGAGTGTCACCAGGGACCCCAGGGAGTGCCACCAGGGAGTGCCACCAGGGCCACCCCTGGCAGGGGCTGCTCCTGCCTGTCCCCGTGTCACCACAGCTGGGGCACAGCCCTGCAGCCCCGGTGCTCTCAGCCCCCTGGGCCTGTCCAGCAGGACCTGGCTCTGTCCCACACCGTGCCTGGCACTGTCCCTGTCCCTGTCCCTGTCCCTGTGGCCAGCAGAGCTCATTGCTGGCTCTGGGTGTTCTGGGCTCTGGGGCTCCCAGGAGCAGCTGATGATCTCTCCCTGTGTTCTCTCCCTGTGTTCTCCCCCTGAAGTCTCTGATGTTCAGGGAAGGTTTGGGCTCTTCCCTTCCTTGCTGTCTCCTCATCCACACCCTGCCTTGTAACTCACACCATGGAATGCTGGATTTAGCTTTGTTATGGATTTTTGCCCTGTGAGTGTACCTGTAAAAGCATTAATATTCAAATAACTCCACTAAATAAGCAACCGTGCCAGAGTAGTTATTTATTAGTGTTTGTGATCAGAGTTACCTTACTGATTTCTCCAACACATTCCTCCAGAGGAAATTAGATACATTGCTTAGTTAAAGCTGTGCCAGGGAGAAAACATTTCTATAAATACTTACCAACTCATCTGGAGAGATGATAAGTGCTGGTGTGTCCTTCTCAATGTCATGTTAGTTGCTGAGTCTGGTTTAAAATTCAGTTGTTTATGTTCTCTGGGAGAAAGAAAACCTGATGGTTCTAAAGTGAGGAACACAGAATAAGCACAAAAGTCAGTCCTGAACTCTGAAACCTTCAACCTGAGGACTTTCTGATGCCTTTTTTTTTTTTTTTTTAATTCTTCTGGCAGAATCAGTGGGGAATAAATCGCCAGCCAGGCTGAGGAGCTCTGCTGGCTCACCTGGCACCAGGTGACACGGTGGCCCGTGGTGCCACCAAGGTGTGTGCTGAGGAGCTCTGCTGGCTCACCTGGCACCAGGTGACACATGGCCCGTGGTGCCACCAAGGTGTGTGCTGAGGAGCTCTGCTGGCTCACCTGGCACCAGGTGACACGTGGCCCGTGGTGCCACCAAGGTGTGTGTGCCAGCAGTGGCAGCAGGGGCTGTGCCCAGCCCGGGGATGCCCTGAGCCCCCTCCCTGCCCAGGGACCAGCCCAGGGACCAGGAGGGCTCAGCAGGAGCAGGGACTCTCCTGCCCCGGGCACTGCAGCCCCCTGGCCACGGCTGAGTGCCAAATTCCACTGCCAATGGTCACAGAAAAGGGAGCCCAGCTGTCAGCCAGGCCGAGGCTCCGTGTGAAATGCACCCAGATAAGCAAACGACTTCCCCAAATCTCGGATTTTGCCATTTGTGAAACCTCCCGTGGTTTCCAGCAGGGCTGGGGAATGGAAAGGGCTGGCAGTAATGAACATCATTCCTGCAGGATTCCAGCCATGGACTGCAGGAGGGATGCAGGGAAATTCCAGCCTGCTTTGCATGGAATGATGCACCAAGAGCTGGGATGGATGGGATTGGGGCACACCCTCAGAGCTCCCCAGGAGCACACAGAGCTCTCAGCCCCAGGTGACATCCCCAGGCCCGAGGTGACTCCAGCTCTGTGGCCCAGGGGCACACAGGGATTTATTTGGGATAACTGCCCAATTCAGAAATAGCCCTGGGTGCCAGCAGCTCCCCAGTGCTCTCCGTGCTCCTCTTGGGCTCATGGCTTGCATTTCCTTATTTCTCTGAGGATCCTTCCTCCCGGTTTGTAAAGACTCAAATATGGACATTGTTTTGCTGCTGGCTCTGAGGTAATGGGGGTTTTTTGGCAGTTACCTTGTTACACAACCCCAAATGCCAAGAACTCCTCCTTCCAGCCCATCTCTGCCTCAACAGCTCTGTTATTATTAGGAATAAACTCCAAAACTCTGGCTAAACACATCCATTGCATCTAGCTGCAGCAGTTAAACAAGGTAATTCCCTCTCCTGCCTGGAAAATTGTGCACTCCACAGCTCTTGGGACCTGTCAGGTTATTTTTAGCCCCAATTAACGCCCCAACACACAATGCCACAGCACCCCTCCTGTTAACTGATGTGCCAGCACCTTTTTATTCAGTAAACTGCAGAAAGTTTTTAATTTTTAGTATTTAAAGCCTTGAAGGAGAAAGCCCCCCCTGGTATTGATGCCTGATGACATTTAGTCAATGAATTAAGAAGAAAAGAACGGTGGTGGTTCTGTCTCCCAGCTCTTGCTGGCATTAAATTACAGAATTAATAGGCTTTTAGAAAAGACTGACACACAGTTACTGTGGTAAAGACAATTAAAAGTGGAAAGCCTTTCCACTTTTCTCACCACATTTAATTTTAACTGGAGGCTTTGGGACTCAATAAATCTTTTTCTTATTTCATTCTCACATTTTCCACAGGTATTCCAGTCTTTAAGGAAAGCTCCTGCTACAAACAATTTTTTCTTTCCCTGAATCTTTTGCTTTTCTCTTTCTTCCCTCCCTCAGCAAAGAGTCGAGGTGCTTTCCCATCACCAGCACTTTATTTTCTTTAGAATTGCTGTTACTAAGCTGTGGTTCAGGTTTTATGAAAATTCAGTGGGGCAGGGGTCCCAGTCCCCTCTGGGATTTTTCTTGCAAATCCACATGGGGGGAAAAAAACGCAGATGAAGGCATTTGTCTGCAGGGAAGTCTCAGGGCAGTGGGACTGGGATGGAGAAGGTTGGTTTTTTTTTTTTTAAGAAAGCAACAGCATCATGAAAATGCAAATTTTTATGACAGTTTTGGAAACAGACTCAGAAAATCTTTCTATTCCAAGAGCTTGGGCTCAATCAGCCTTTCCTTAAGCTAATGGTATGAAATGGAAATTTCAGTTCTGTTTAAAAACACTTTTCCAAGAAACACTCCTTGAAGAAGTTGCTGAGGATGGATTTATCCATTCCCCCAGGGCTGCTCAGAGGAGCTGCAGTGATTCAGCATTTCCCCCGCAGGTTTGTGAGCACAGCCCTTCCAGAGCCTCTTGGAAAGCTGCTGGCACAGCCCCTGCAGGGCTCCTCACTGCCAAAAAGCGTTTTAGGCTCTTGTTCAACACCAAGTTCGCGCTGTGACCTTGGCTGGGAGCACAGGGGCACAGAGCCTGTCCCAGATAGAGCAGTTTCTGTGGGGAGATGGGCTGTGGGTGTGACCTCAGCCACGTCCCCTGTCTGGGGTCACCGTGGTGTCCCCTGGGCAGGGACAGGGACAGTGACCCACCCTGAGCAGGCTGAGGGGCAGGGCACGGGCAGCCCCACTCTGAGCAGCTCCAGCAGAAGGGTCGCTCTGGGGGCAGCTCTGGCACAGGAGAACTCTGCAGGACAGGAGGGCTTTAACCCTTCCCTGCCCTGCTCCTCCTGCCAGCCCCTCTTGGCAGCACCCTCAGAACCTGGGCTTGCCCTCCACCCTCCCCAGCTCAGGTGTGCCCTGAGCTCCTCCAGGGCAGCTCCCTCAGAACCTGGGCTTGCCCTCCACCCTCCCCAGCTCAGGTGTGCCCTGAGCTCCTCCAGGGCAGCTCCCTCAGAACCTGGGCTTGCCCTCCACCCTCCCCAGCTCAGGTGTGCCCTGAGCTCCTCCAGGGCAGCTCCCTGGCAGTGCAGAGGCAGCAGCATCAGAACCTGGGCTTGCCCTCCACCCTCCCCAGCTCCCTGCACTGCAGGTGAGCCCTGAGCTCCTCCAGAGCAGTGCAGAGGCAGCAGCACCAGTGCCAGGTGACATTTGTGCCTCCCTCCCCCTGGCTGAACGCCCTGCCAGTGCCCCAGTGCCTGCACACAGATTGATGGAGCAAATTACCCTCCCCAGGAGCTGTGTCTGGCTGCCTGTGGGGACCAGGGCCACTCATCTCAGCCTGACAGGTCCCTTCCCAGTGGCAGCAGCCCTGAGCTGTGTCCCTGCCCTGGGGCTGCTCCCAATTGAGTGGATGATGAATGGCCTGGCCTGGGCACAGCACGGGAGGTGATGGATGCACTGCCTGCCCAGGCTCTGCCAGCTCTGCTGCTGCTGCTGCCACCTGCTCCTGCCACCTCCCCACCCTCATAGCAGCCCCTTGGGGACCCTGCCAGGGGCTCTGGTGGCCGAGGGGTTGAGGGAGCCCCCCAGGCAGGGCCCTGCAGCCTGGGGCTCCCAGCACTGTGTTAGAATCACCCCAGTATTGCCAGCCAGGCTGAAAGGAACCTGCAGCAGCTGAAAGCAAGACAGGTTAATTAAAAACCTTGATCAAAGCACCACAAACCACATGAAAGGCTCCATCTTTCAATTATTTTCCAACGGTCTCTGGGGCAGGACCAAAGAGAAGTGCCTGTCCCCAGGGCCAGAGCTGAGGAATTGTGTCACCGTGTCACACTCAGGTGTCACTTGCTGTCCAAAGGAGGGAAAGGCACAGCCCGGGCCAGCCCCTTGTTCGGGAGGGAATGAGGAACTGGTGATGACTCACTGGCACTCGAGTGACAGGGTGACAGAGTGACAGGGTGACAGAGTGACAGGGTGACAGGGTGACAGGGTGACAGGGGGGACAGCACAGCCCCTCCCCAGCCCCGGGCAGGAGCTGTGCCTGGCCCAGCTGCCTCTGCAGCCTCTCAGTGCCCCTGAATCTCTCACTGGAGGACTGAGCTTTCAGCACCTGCTGGATGTTTCTGTTCTCACGGGCACCTTCTGCTGCTGAGTGAAATCAAAGCAGCCACCCAGCACCCAGAGCTCCCTGTGTGACCCAGGGCAGCTCCCCGAGCATCCCAGGCACTCCCTCCTTCAGCAGGGAGTGTCACCTGCCCCAGGGCTCCTGGAACCCTGACTCCAGCGAGGGCAGAGGGCACAGCAATCGTTATCCAGGGGAGATCTCAGGGGGAGTTTAGGTTACAAATGACAATTCTGCACTCTTTGGGAGAGCTGGGAGATGCAAATTCAGGTCCTCCCATGAGGAGGACACCGTGGGGCCCAGGCACAGGTGTGGGGGGTGTTGGATCACAGCAAAGGCTCCTCCCAGTCCCTGCTCCTGGCGTGTGAAACAGGACCAGAGCAGCCTGTGCTGCCTCCTGCCCTTTGGCTTTTGTGCCTTCCCGTGCTGTCACAGGCCTGCCCTTACCATGCATTAAACACTCAGGGAATGACAGGCCTGTCATGCTGACTGAAGGCAGCCACAGGCTGGTGTGAATACAAATAAACAGCATTTCCAGTGCAGCACTGGGACACTCTGGGCTCTCTTGGGTGGGGTACTGCAATTGCAAAGATTTCCTTTTGTGTATTGGTTTTGGATTTCATGCAATCCTTGTTTCTATCCCATTATTTAGCCCCTGGGATAGGATTTTTGGAATACAGTGATTTCTTGTGTAAAGGCCTTTCGTGCCAGGTTTGAATCCAGCAGTGCTCCTTTCCTGTCCCAGGGCTTTGCTGTGAGAGGGGGAGGAAGTGCTGGGGAAAAGAGCAACACACGCACACACAGCTGATGAGAGCAGGGTGTGAAAATCTCCTGCCTCTGCCTCCCACCCAGCAGAGATGGACTGCACAGCCAGGGAGCTCTGGGAGGTGTGGGAGGTGTCACACACGGCATCCCCTCCCTGCACAAACAGCACAAGGACAAGGACAGGGTGACCTGGGGTACAGGATTTGTGTGACCTTGGTGACCCCGGGCTGGAGCAGAGGCCACCACAGCTCTGGGGACAGCCAGCAGGGCTGGGGGGGCTGGGAGCAGCACAGCCCCCCCTGGCAGGCCAGGAACACCAGGGTCACCCAGGGGCTGGGGGGACACAGCCAGCCTGCTCCTGGGACAGCTCTGGGCACAGCCACCCCTCCAAATCACAGCCACCCCTCCAAATCACAGCCACCCCTCCAAATCACAGCCACCCCTCCAAATCACAGCCAACCTGCTCCTGGGACAGCTCTGGGCACAGCCACCCCCCTAAATCACAGCC
>VZTZ01000134.1:0-15700 GCA_013400955.1 Drymodes brunneopygia
GGCTGTCCTGCTGCTGCGGCTTTCACACGCCTTTCTGCTTCAGCACGGAGGCTGCCAGGGCCGGGCCAAGCTTCCACAAGAACCCAAGCAGTCTGGTTATTCGTAAGGAAAATGATGGAGCCCGCAGAGAGCGGAGGGAACCGGGCGCGGGGCTTGGGGGCAACACACGCCACAGGAATTGAGGTTCAAAAGAAAAATACTTTGGTTTTCTTATTTGTTTTTTGTGGGTTTGGATTTTTTTTTCCTGGCGAGGGAGGTGGGTGTGGTGGTGTATAACAGACTTTAAACAAACCTCCATAAAAATACATTTAATTGGTAACACTTGTGAACTGCAATCTCAGTGGTCTGTTGCCAAACTGCAGCCGACTTTTCTGGAAGACTGAGCTGGTACTGAGGCAAAGGCTGCTTAGGAAACGCACTTGCTGAATTCCCTCTATACGTTCGCTGGAGTGCATTTGCCAGTGTACAGCCTGTTAATCTGAAAAATTTCGTTTGCTAAACAAGTTCTTAAGTCATTTTCTGATGCCATGGTCTCCTAGCTCTTCCTAACAAACCAGATCTGTAACTCAAAGCCATATCCGTTACACAGGGAATTCTAAAACCAACCACAGAAATTCAGGTTAACTGAGTTCAGAAAATTCAAGACAATCATGCAAGCCTATATACTGTAAATACTAGAGGAAACACTTCTCATTCAACTAGCTTAGAAAGTGGGCAAGTTTTATTAACATCTTCTAAAAATACTACCTGCTTTCTTGGGTCTTACCTGTCAGCAAACCACAGAAGTAAATATACAAAGATGTCTTCCCATAAAAAGTCTGGGAAGTCCAATAACCACCTTTACTTTCACTTAGAACCAACAACAAGGTATTGTGTATATCTGAACCAGCTATACACCTAGGTCATGTTCAGGTACATTCTTTAAAGATTATAACAATGCTGAGGGAATATAAGAAATGGTTAGAAAATAGACTAAAAATCGAAGTTTTGGAAGACCTTACTTGAAGCTTGCCTCTTTGCTGTGCTTTATCTTCTTCTGCTACACTACAGGTTTCAGACACATTCCCTTCCCTTTCAGAAAAACTGCTGTCCTCACCACTGTGCCAAAAAGATCACCCACAGACTGGTCACAAGGAGAATTTCCAGCAGTGTGAGAGGAGAGGAAGGGGTTGTGTGAGAGCCTGTGGCCCACAGAAAGGCTGCAATCAAGGATGGGTGCTGGCTGATCTCAATGGTGCCTGAGATGGGGGGAAAGGTCCCAATGCCAATGATATGCCATCTTCAAAAGGCCCCAGAAGGACTGTTCGGGGACCTACAGCATTATCAGTCTGGATCTGCTCCCTGGGAAGGTCACAGAGCAAGATCTCTACAAGAGGAAAATGATTACGGCCTTAAGCAGGCAACTTAGGATGGGTAAGAACTGATAGGATTGGCTTAGAGGCAGCAGTTGTCTTGTACTCTACCAGGACTGCAGCAACAAATTGGAGAACTACAGAAGCAAAATCAGTGACCTTCATCATCATCCTTCATCCTTCTTCAGTGGCATGACAAAAGTCAGACTTGTCAGATTTGCAGATGACATCAAAGTGGGGGGAAAAGCCAATGCACTGGAGAGCAGGGCTGCCATCCAGAGAGACCTGGGTAGGGTAGAGAAAGGGGCAGGGGGATGGTGCTTAGTGCAGTTCATTAGGAAAAAAGCCCTGCTCCTGGGAAATCAAGAGCTTCAGGCAGCAGGGCAGGATAGACATGGCCTGCCTGGGCAGCAGCTTTGCAGAAAAGGCCTTGGGGCTGGCAGCAACCAAGAGCAGCACTATCCACCACTACAGTAGTACAGGCACAACCAGGAGATGGAGGAAAGTGATGGTTCCCCCTTAATTAAGTACTTTTTAAACAACACCAAGATATGATACTGAGTCCTCAGTTTGAGCTCCCCATTGCTGGACTCCCACTGCCAAACTGGTGTGAGCCCAACGCAGACCCACCCAGATGCTCAGGGATCAGAGCACCTGCACAATGAGGTGACACTGAGGGACAGGGCTGCCTCAGCCTGGAGAAGGGAAGGCTTCAAGGGCACCTCAGAGCAGCCCTCTTCTGCCTACAGACAGGCTGTCTACTGACAACAGAGTCAGGCTGTGTCATGGTGGCTGAATGACATAAAACAGGCACAAGCTGAAAGACAGCAAGTTCAAACTGGAGATAAAGGGAAGCCTTTCTCCTACAGGAAAAGTGCAGCAGTGGTGCAGATTGTCCAGAAGTGCTGTGTGGTCCCTTCTCTTGGAAGTTTTATAGACAGACTGCAAAAAGCCCTGAGCCCTGTGGTCTGACATCTTTGCTGATGCTTTGAGCAGTCAGATAGAGACACCCAAGACTTTGCCATCCTTAGCTGTAGTGTCCTCTTCAGTGCTGGCAAGCTGCAAGGCAAAACGGAAAGTCTAGAGAGCTCTTTAAATTTTCATTTACATTAATATTGTTAATTTGGTGGGTGACCAGATTCCTACAAATCCAAACTATAAGCTGACAGCACCTTTTCAAACCTACTTTAATGGAAGAAAAACACAATGAAGTGGAAAACCTACTAATTTGAATCCCCAAGCCTGCATGGTATCATCTTCCATGTTTTTGGAGATCAGGGAGGATGGGCTTTCATAAGAAACCCATTACACTGCCCATTACATATGGTCATCAGAAGTATGAAAAGAACTGCATGACTCTTCAAGCAGGTAATACAGTAACAAAACAAAGTCATGCGAAAAAGCACAGTGCTGCTCTACCTGCAGCCAGCATAAACCACATATTCAAGAAAATCCGTACTGGACACAAAGCATACAGGTTTTTTGGAACCAAAACTAAATCCCCTCTTTAAAATAGGGGGAAAAAAAAATCAGTTCCAGAACTTTTCACAGGCAGAACAGAAACAAGAAGACCTGCAATTACCTGTATCAGAGAAAACAGGAAGCAGATGTGCTGCTGGCATGCAGAGTGATAACAGAGTCCCTGTGTTAGCAAACAAAATTCCCAATGCTGCAGCAAGAGATACATCATAATTCTTAAAAAAAATAACACAGAACATGTGAGTTTCCCCAAACCCACCATTAGCAAAACCCTGATGTTTGCTTTTTAAAAGGTCTGCTGTGTGTAGTCCTAATGACAGAGATTACTGAATGGAGGAGTTGATTCTTGTATGAGTAAACTGATTAAAACTTCGTACATGCTGCTACATTCTTCACATGAGAAGTGGCGTATGAAATAGGTGTTAATCCTCCAGTCCCCACAGGAAGGTGGTAAGGCTTTGAGAGGGAGCAGCACTCAGCTAACAAGCATGCTGTAGAGGAGTCAGACAAGGGATTGTGCAAAACAGTCAAAAGTTTCCAAGACAGCTGTAAATTACAGGAGTCTCATATTTTGAAAAACTAGTGTCTCCTAAGTTTTGAAGGATATGCATAAATACCAACCATTATTAAGAACAGCTTTGAAAATGCCAACCTATCATTTCCATAACAGACAAATCCTCAACAGTTTGAGGAAGGCTCACAAAGAAGAATGGCTATTATCACATAACCAGTAAAGGTACTGATAACTCAGGTTTACCAACTACTGGGCATTATATTATCAACCCACACTAGATATGGTTACACAGATTGCCAAGCTTGGAACAATCACGATTTCATCTGGTTCTTAAGCTGAAGACTCTGCAGGTCCAACATGCAGAAGCAGAGCTGTAGTAACTGATCAGCCCCACTTGTGCATCATCATCTTGAGTTCCATCCACACTAAGGTACACTACATAACCTACGTCCATCATGCTCTGGGCTAAAAGAGGCATCACTGGAAAATGAGAACTACTAGGGAAGGAAATGAGAAATAAAATTTAGCATTTGACCTTCCTGTTCTTCATTTAGATAGACTATCTACACATGAATTTACAATTCAACTGAATTGGTAATTACATACAAAACATGTCAAGAAGTCAACATGTTAAGACCCAGCAGAAAGGCTGTCTTCTTCCACACCTGCGCAAAGTCTACACAATTACCTGATTTTCCTGCTGTAGCTATGTGGCCTATCCTAAAAGATCCTAAAAGCCACCTTTTGTAGAACATTTTGTTTTGCCAGCCAGTGGAAAAAATGTCCAAGATATGCAAATAACAGCAGGGAAGGAAAAAAAAAAAGTGTGCATATACATACATGATCCCTCCCTACAAAACAGTCTACCACATATACTCTCTATAGCTACTGATATATTTTTTACCTCTCACACTGTTTTTGTTCCTTTACTGATTTCTTTGCTAGCTTCAGTAAGTATTTCAGGTACTCTAAATACACCAATTAAGAACTACATGTGTGTATGTGGAAAAACAGCTTTACAGATGGCAATACTGGAACAGTAGAAATCTTAAAACACTCTACAGTGTTAATAAAAGTCCTAAAAATACTTCTAGATTTCACTTGGGGAAATGCAGAAGCACAAGAGGATTGCTACTGATTGAAGGAAATCCCCATTTTCCTACTTCCTTTCTCCTACTTGTTCCCTTATCCTCTGCCTCCTACCTCCCACATGATGACAACAACAGTAGACCAGAAAACTATGTATTGACAAATTTTGTTATCTACTGACAAATTTATACTCTCACATTCAGGCTTAATTTATCACTCCCCTGCAGCTGCTGGACTGCAGCAGACAGAAACCTCTTAACTGGTTGAGCTCCCATGACCTTTAGGGCATACCCCAGCATGTGTTGACTACCAAAAAATGTTGGGGAACAGAAGACCTCCTTTCACAATGTCAGGACATGGTGATCAAATCCAATTCTGTGCCAGATAGGAATAAAAATCTATGTGCATAAACCACCTCTTTCCAAGTCCAACTTTTCCACTCCAGCAAAACAGTGGGATAATGGGAATTTTCCATGCTCTTTCCTGTTACGCGTTTATTATCTGTTCTCCAGAAATTTAAACATAACTTGTTTGGTTTTTTGGGTTTTTTTAATTCTCTCAGAAAATGGAGATGTGTCATTCAAAATGCAAGAAAACAAATCATTTACACAGCATTTGCACACAAATCCTGAGAAAAGTATATGAGTACAGTGAATAGAAATTGAAAAGTAATTTGCCATCACCTTGCTGCCACATGTAATTGTGTGGATCAACAGATGCATTGCTGGCAAAAATGTCCAAGATATGCAAATAACAGCAGGGAAGGGAAAAAAAAGAAGTGTGGATATACATACATGATCCCTCCTACAAAACAGTCTACCACATATACTCTCTATAGCTACTGATATATTTTTTACCTCTCACACTGTTTTTGTTCCTTTACACCAACCTCAGATTTGAGGTGACAAAGAAACGTCTTTGGTAACGGTGTTCATTTGTTTATTTGTCCTTTGTAAGTCTTTTGACAGTGAAGACAAAGGCACTGCAACAATCCTGGACCTAAACAAGACAAATTACAGCAAATTTGTCTGTTTTACAAATCTATAGCCTATACAACATCATTTGTTGCAGAAATTTGAACAAGGCAAGAGATATTCTCATTATAAGCAGAAGACTGCCAGCTTGGTAAATGTAATTCTATCACTTCTGCCACGGAGTGGCTCTGTTAGAACACTTACACATTTCCAAGATAGATGCTATTTTAGATACCCAACAGGAGTATGATGTAGCTGGAGCGTGACTTAGAGAAGAACTAGTCATTGCTACAGTAAGCATTATGGATATGGAGCAGAAACAGTGGCATGTTCTATGAGGATAAGAATTCTAGGGAAAAAATCGAGAGAAAAAAATGCATCTGAAACTGGACAGTAAGTTATTACACAGTTCAGACTTCAGCTGCTTTATGCTCTGTTCCATAATTGAAGATGTTCTACAACATGAATAAATAAAATTCAGCATTTGTGAGGTACCCTGACGGTAGCCACGACTGCCACAGAAAAATCCACAAAAGCATCGTCAAGGTGTATTTTCAGTAAGCCTTCTACAAAACACTTCGAAAGCTGAAGAACTCAAGTTATCATGACAGAGAAAGAGAAGCCTTGGATGGATGAGCAATTGGTTAAGTGTCAGGAAACAGAGGCTCAATTCTGCAGTGCTGGGAGGCCACTTGCAAAATTTCTCAAGGACCTGTGATGGATCTGCTGTGGCAAAGGTAAGCAGCAAGAAACATCCAGTTACTCAAAACAGTACAGGGTAAAGCTTCATGAAGGGACAATGTGAAACTGAACAGACATCAGAATGGAAGGTGACATTCAACAAATAAAGTGATCTACATGTAGGGAAAAAAATTTCAGCAGTCCTAGTAAGTTGATACAATCCATTGCTCAGAAAAGACATCTGGGGTTATGACAATCCCTTTAAAACAGGAGTTTAGTCCCTGATAAAAAAAAATTGGAATTAAGGACAGGAACATCATCAAGCCATTGTGTAAATCTGTGTTTCAGTATAACCATATTTATACCTAAGCCTGTATTTTTTATTCCCTTTATATAAAAAATGTTAACAGATGTCAAAAAAGCTCCTTAAAGGGCAAAAAGGGATGATCAAAATATGGGCTAACTTTTCCTTCAAGCAATCTTAGTTTCTTCATTTAGGAAAAGAGAATTTTAGAGAGGTCTGACACATTTATGAAGTTTTAGGTAGGTTCTGGAGGCTGGTGGTACAAAGTAACTGCGCACCATCTCTTCCCATACAAGGATTAAGAGCCACTGAGTCCAGCACATCAGGGGCAACTTCAGAAGGACATGAGTGGTTCATGGTGAAACTGGTACAGGTTCACCCAAAGAATCACCAGCTCATTTGCAAAAGAGGACATATTCAGAGATGCAAATCTACTGATGATAAAAGAACATAAGCCACAACTAACTCCAAAATCTCCTGGGCTTAAAAAAGTTACAGACTTGTAAGATATCAGGTAACATTAGTGCATACACATTTCCTGTTCTTATATCTTTATAGGCTTTTGTTTATGGCTATTGTTAAACACGTTGCTGGTCAAGCAGTGTATTTGGACTGATCTAATATGGCCATCTTTGTGTTCTAATTCTACCTTCAGAACAAACAGCAAAAAAGAATTTAGGCAACAACATCTAAGTCGGTTTTTCTCCACAATTGTTAGCAGCAGCTAATTAAATTACCACCACCCATCCTGTGCAATGAATGACTCATGGGTTCAATGGGGAAAGGAAGAAGAAAAACAAAGCAATGTTAGGTAATTAAAGGCTATACCAAAACTCTTATGAACCACAGAAGGCAAACTAGTCAGGATTATCTTGCTTGTATATTTCCCAATCTATGATAGCCTGGCTTTGCAACCAGACAATTCTAATGTCTCCTAAGTTTTGAATGGTCTGGAAGAGTTTGATGTATGGGTCTTCTGACGGATAATGTCACTCGTATGTCAGATTTAGAGGAATACTTGAAGACTCTCCACTTGCTTTCCTGGAAAGAGACAATGCATAGAATGTCAAAGTCAGTGGTTTGAACTAAACTTGACTTGGACTTGAGCAGATATGGGAGCACTCTATCTTCTAGCAGCTAACACAGGCAACCACACTTCTCTCCATCCATTCCAGGCAGATCAAAGGTGCATATGACCACAGCTTCAGATGTTAATGAAGAAGAAATCACATGCCAGCACAGACAGGGAAGCGTTTTTTGTCACCAGTACCAGAACAGCGTCTGCCAGTTCCAAAGACACTGCTGTAAACCTTCTGTATCTTCAGCATTGGATCATAACCAGATATGGCTGATTATGTGTTAAAATTGGACTGAGTTTACTAGTAGGTACATCTGTCAAAGGGGAGGCAAAATGAATTTTTTTTTTAATCCTGTGTTCTTTCCTAGGACAGAACCTTCAGCAGTGAGTAGAAAATGCTAACAAGGCTAAATATAAATAGACTGCAACTTCATAAAAGCTGATTGTTTTTAGGAACAGACATTTAGAGATTGTCTTTAAGGAAGAAGAATAAAACGCAGATTTCTGTATAGATTTCCAGGAAAAGAGGACATAGTCTCAAGCTGCACCAGGGAAAGTTCAGGTTGGACAGGAGGAACTGCTTCACAAAAGAGGTGTCAAGCATTGAAACAGCCTGCCCAAGGAGGTGGCAGAGTCACCATCCCTGGAAGTGTTTAAGGAAAGACTGGATGTGGCACTTAGTGCCACTTAGTTGACAAGGTGGTCTCCATGATTTCAAAGGTCTTTTCCAGCCTAACTGATTCTGTCATTCTATGTCTGCCAGTGGCTGCTACAACAAAATGTACAACAGAGAATTGAAGAATGCATGCATTAGACACTGAGGTAATGTTTTTAGATTACCTTGTGAAAACCCCAGGTTTAATGTCTTCTCTAAAAATGTCTAAAGGGCAAATATAATTAAATACCCATATAAACATTTGGCCCTTCAAATTCTATTAAACTCCTGCATGATCTTACAGCATCAAGCTCCACTACATACGACAAAAAAAGTACAACCCTCTACAAAAATTAATTTTCCTCTTTAATATCTTTATTTTAAGAAAAGAGTCCCAAATTCTGCAGTGACCCTGAAATCAGAATGGGAAAGATTTAAAAATGGTTAGGTTTTTTGTGTTTGAACAGAGCTGGAGGTATCTTATTTTCATACATTTTTGGCAGAGAGATGGAAAAATACTTCTGTCATGCTTTAGGTAAAGGAACAACAGTTAGCTATCAAACTGCATCACTATCCTGTTTCTAGCATCCACCTTTGCTTCTTTTCCAAAGAAAAGAAAGGACCAGTAAGCTTTATCCAGTCATGGCAGTCCTTCACTAATTGTCACTTTTCAGTTTGCACGTCAAGCTAACACACACAAACTGTTTTGCCGAGTTACATGCAGTTCCTCTGTTCCAGTCTTCACATGTAGCTGTTCCGTTCAACATGAATTCATGCTGCACTGAATGGTCATTTATTTCAAGTTCACTGAAACATGAAGCACTTAATTGCCAAGTGGATACAGACCTCCCTTTTGCAACCCAGCTAAACTGTTCTCTTTTTAATTGCACCCTACCCAGTTTCTGGGTTTCATTAACTTCCTCCTTTGAACTGGTGTCTAGGAAATCTCTTCATGTGCAGTTTAGACAACTACATTGATTTATAATTAAGTTGGTTTACACACCAAGGGTGTATCAGACTGTCTTTCTTTCTATAACATTCAATTCAATGTCATTTCCCAAGAGTCCACTTGCTGCACTGAATTACAGCTTTCAAATAAAGTATTAGTATCACAAACTTATGATGCAGTCTGTTCAATTTCTGTGCACCAACTCATTTGACATCTGACAAAAGAAAAAATAGCATTTTAACATTAATTTTTATGCCCAGAGTCTGCCAGTCAGCAGATCCAACAGCTTCAATTAGGATTTGAACCACACAATTCACAGTAGCACTTATATTATCCAGGGAACACCTGGATAATATCCACCTTTAGCTGGCAACAGCTCAGCCACTTCAGGACAAGGTGTGAACTTTGACACCTACATCCAGGAACTGCAGCTGTTTCTCACTCTCCTGACCTGGAAGATACAAGCCACTACTAGCAGCTAAAGTTAAGATATATAAACATAGGTAATTGTAGGTCCTTGCTAAGGAGTGCTGGGGAGTGGAGAAGACTAATCAGCAAGATTTTTTGAGAAATGCCAGTAAAATTTAAGGAGAACTGGTAATATTTGCTTCTTTTAAATTCTCCATGATTTTCTGGAAAAGGCTTGGAGACATTAGGAAAAATAAACTAACATCATGTTTTATAGCTGAATGTCCACTTGAAAAATAAGGGCAGAGAAGGACCACACAGTCTCACAGTATCTAAACACACACTCCTGGAAGGGAGGGGGCAATCACTAGGATTTCTCAGACAGGAATTGATGCTATGCTATGCTAAAGCATAGCAGGAGTTTTCTCAGTAATATTACATGAAACCATACACACTGTGAGTGACAAACTCTTCTGAGTTTTAATAAGCAAACACTGCTTTGCAACCACAGTGTGTAAAGTCCTCAGGCAATATCCACATGGTATAAAAGCACACACTCTTTATGAAATAGCTCTGTAGGACATGTTTCTTATGACCAGTCATGCAGCAAGACAACTGAAGCGGACAAATTTTACAGAATGTGGTATGAAACAGTAAAATTAGCAATGCATAGGCATAAGCCAAAATAATGACTGGGACTCAGGAAGAAAAACAGACCATGTCTACATGAGTAATTTGCTTACAGCAAGTATTGTCACTGCTTCTGGTACTAATTTTCAAAAAAACTGCAGTTATGCATAGTTTAAAGATAGAAATTATCACCAGAGTTTTAAAATCATCAACATGTATGCCATTAATTTTATTCAAATATTACTACAAAACAGACCCTGAGACATCAGTTATGCTGAATTATTTAGCCACCAGGTGCCTCAATCAAATGCCCCAAAGAATTGACAGTATGAGGCTATTATCAACACCTGAGCTCCACACTCAGGGAGCAGAGCAGGTAAAATTACCTGCTTATAGCCAAACCACCTTCCAACACAGTGAAAATGAAGGAAGCAACACAGGCAGACAGTCTGATCTCAGAAAAAAACATATTCTTGATCTCAGATCCACCAATCAAATTGAATTCAGTCATGTGAATTCAGAGGCCAGGCAAACAACTAAGAACCCTGATACTACTGTCCTCCATTCTTCACATTCCTTCCAATGCCTTAGAAAAGGCTATCATAAAACTAACAAATTGCTCAGCACAAGAATATGCATCTTCCCCAAATCCCACAGATGACCAGATAAAAGGCTGAAACACAAATTTTCTTCCTCCCTGCCTGTCATCTCCCTCTTTATTTGGAGAAGGTAATTTTTGTTTTGAGCTAGAATCATTGTCAGATTTCATTAAAAAATTTCTCTGAGAAAATATACTACTGTATTCTGAGAACCACAGCCCTTAATTTAGGCAAGTTTTTTACTGTAGACTGAAGAAAACCAATCAGCAGTGTGCATCCAAAAAGTTGGGAGTAAGGCCTCACAGCAGCTTCAGAGAAGCATGAGAGGTATTCAGCACAAACTACATAGAAGGTAAAACCCACTTTTGGTAAACTCAAGATTCTGCATTGTGCTGACTCTTCCTACTTTCAGTGGGAACACTGGACTAGATGGGATCACTGTTGAGTCACTAATTTCCATCTTCCACAAGCCCAGGTATCCAAACATGCAAGTAAATTTATTCAAGTAAAGAGAGGAACAGTCTGAATCTTGAAGATTCCCCTTGTTCTCTTCTCCTAACTGCTGGACATATTGTGCTTCAAGTCATCTCTCTGTTCCTCATAGCAGATTAAAGATTGCCAAAAAGAAATTCCAAAGTCAGAAAACTAGCACTTCTCCAGAAAATAAAAAGTATAAATTGCCAATGTTTGGAGTTTGCCAACACCAAAAAAGCCTTTGAGGAATAATTTCTCAGTCATAAAATGTTTTAGGAAAAAATCAAACCAAGAGATGATAACTAAAGAGTCACAGAGAACTTTTAGCAGTCAGTAGCTTACAGAAGACACAGCCTAACAAGTCAGGGCTTAGACAAGCAACTGGGTTAAAAGGAGGATCATTTAAAAAAAGAAGAGAGTAAGCAAAAAGAAGAAACTTTAAAGACACTCCTACTAACATCTTGCAGACCAAGCACTTGAGGAGTAAGCATTAAATTTGTAACAATCAAAAGAAACCATCATAGAAGAGGCAAAGAAAGGATGAGTGCACATTGCATGTGTACACTTCTTAGGTCTCAGAATCCTCCCCAAAATTTCCTGTCTATACAAAACAGAGGAGCAGTAATACAGAATTGTCTTGATCCACAGATGAAACAACTTAGCTTGTCACAAGTGACCTTCCATTTAGACATAGTTCAAGAAGTAGAAGGCTAAAATATTATTTCATCAAAGTAGGTGACTGAGTGAAGCAGAAGTTGAGCCAAAGAAATGCAAAAATAAACACACCAGGTAAGGCAAATGTAGAAGGCAAAGCACAAATCCCTTACCAGCACTGACAAAGAAGATGATCCTGGCTCCCCTCAACAATTCTTGTAAGAAAGAATTAGGCATTACAAACTAGTCCTGACTACGAGAAACCACTTCTGCTGAGACAGGATGGTCCATCTTGAAAGGAATTATACAAGAAATTAGCAAACTTGTAAGATTAGCCAGGTGTAGTATTGATGTCAGAATTATCTCAAATTTAGCTAAAAAAGATAAATGGGAGGAAAAAGAAACATTTCAGCTAGTTAACTTTACAGAATAAGATAATGTAGGAGAATACAAAAGAATAAAAATATACAAAGCCTGTTGTGTGGCAACACCACTCAAAGCGAGAGACAACTTCATACAAACTGTGCTGCCAAAAAAACCAACCAAACCAACAAAACCAACTATGCCTAAATTCACTCCCGCTGAAGACATCCCAGTGATTCAAAACTAGCTTGTCTGAACAAGATGTTATAAAATGTCAACAAGATTGACAAGCATTTCTTTCCTGCCTTCATACAAAGGTATTTCCCAACTCCCCTATCATAGCCAATCTAAGGTTTTCCTTCAGATTACATCAACCATGATCTGCCCTCAAGGCAGGACAGTATCTCCAAGATGAAGATTAAACAGTCAAGCATACTGCCAGAATTAGAAGTGGTTTCACATTCTGCTACTGCCTGTCTGTTAAATCTCTGTCTGTGGTAGCTTCACAAAGGATTTCCCTGTTGCTATGTAGAAATTGTATGTCAGCAAGAATGATTTGATTATATGGAACAAACCACAGCTAGGCTACTGAGCAGGCACATTTAAACAAAACAAAAATAAAGGGGCTTAAAGTGATAGAGTGATTATTGTTACAATAAATTGGCATGCAATTTTTGAGGATAGTTTCATCAAACCTGTATTCACCTGCAAAATAGGAATGCTCTAAAAAGAACCTAAATATTTGTTTTACTAACAAGGTATGTACAAGTCGCTACTCCAGTACCTGATTACCTTCGTGCTCAACCGTCAATATTTTGCAAAGAGTTGAGAAAAGTAAAATTATTTTCAATTAAGAACAAAACAAAACAAAAAAAACCCTACTGTTAGCAAACAGATATTACAACACCTTGGAAAAAGAGGTTTTAAATACTTTTTAAATGGTATGAATTCTTCTTAAGCACTGTCCGGAAACTAGTGAAAGAACTGTTTCTGAAAGGAAACTGCATTTCTCAATATACAAGAAGCTGTGTGTGAGAAAGCTCCACCAAAATAAGTTTGTATTGAATTATTATTTATATCTACATCCTGTTTAGCCATTTAGGAAAAAAAAAAGTTTAGTTCATGTTCCATAGATCCCTTTGTCTAAAGCTTTAAAAAGCTTTCTGCTAAAATAGGGAGGGCCCCATACTTATATCCTCCAATTCACACTCTGTGGCAACTCAGAACTTTCAACTTGGATTTCCCCAAGAAAAATAAAGTCATCCTTATCGTTTCCTCATGAAGCAGTTGGTTTTAAGCTTTAAACAAAGAAATATAAAGAGGATATTGAACTATAGAAAAAAAAAGTCATGTTATTGTTTATAGGTCCATGTAGCTTGATCAAAATACTTGACTGAGACAAACGCGAGTTTTGCCAGAGAAGGCTATTGTTTGCCAAGCTATAGCTGTTTTTCTACATCTTTCTGCATGTTCCCAAGATGATAACCCTTGAAAAAGGCAGAATTGGGCACTGCCTAAAGACCCTTTCTCCTGGCTTGATTACAGCAGCACTGCACTGAAATGTAATTTAGGCTTGCTTGCACTTTGAACACTCACCTGCTTAAAGTGGCAGGTCACCTCAAAAAGTTACAGCTTACATTCACGTACTCCTCATCTTCAGCTTTTTCTACAGGACAAAAGGTACTCCAGATACATACACTCATCTGATACAATCTAGCACAGGACACCTCTGGACCCATACATAACTGCTTTTAATTTCTTTTATTACTATTGTTGGCATCAAGTAGAATGTCATATACTAGAATAATCTTATACTTCAGCACAAGAAATACAATTTGAAATTCAAGTCATATACTGGATTTCTGTAAAAGAAGACCAAGAGAAGCCTTATCTGCTGGGGCATGAGGGAGCAGAAAAACCCAACAAGTTCCAAAAAAAGCACACCAAGCCAAATCAGCCCTCAAAAATGTGGAATCACAGCTGAAGTCCTCAACACACAGAGACTGTTTCTCTAAATTACCTTAATGTCTCAATCACTGTAAAATATATTTCATACTATTAACCACCATTGTGAAAGCATTCTGTTTTCAGGCTTTTTGAAAAAAACCACATGTATGATGCGGAGTTCTACAAATATAATGTTTTCTTTCACCATTACAAAGGTACTTCTAAGACAGAAATTGCATATAGCCTTCTGCTCAAATTATTAGATAATTGTCTCATGTGACTTTATTGGAAACAGGCTGACTTGTACACTTGGGCTGTATTTTAAATAAATATGTCATTCAAAATTAAATATTATAATAATATCTAACAACACAATCTACTTCTGTTTTAATTTTACAGCAAAGGAGCCAGCCCAAAACCAAATCATTTACAAATGTTGCTCAAAAATATGCCAATAGAAATGTATTGTTTGAAAATTAGTTTTCATTCCTGTGGTTTTCATTTTTCTGGGTTTGGTTTTACTCCATTTGAGGACTTACTCCACACTTCCACCACGTAATTAAAAAAAAAAAAGTATTTTTTACTTCTCCCTAAACAGCTTACTGCTTCTTGTCCTTGCTCTTGAACTTCATTCCTCTTCGGTTTTAAACAGGGAAATTAACATTAGATTTCCTAGTCAAACATTAATTTCACCTCATTAGACAGTTAGGACCTGCTAGTAAAAACTATATATGGATATTTCAAAGACAGGAGAATCTAAAACCAGCTGCACAGTATCCTGTCTTGTAAACATACTGAACTAGCTCAATTTGACATAGTTCAGCTTTTCCATTTTGTGAGTGACAGCACAGAAAAAAAAATCGTATCATTTGGTAAGGACTCCTATTTGCCCTTTCAGCTCACAGGGGCAATCCAAAACTGGTGGGGGAAATCAAGAAACTCTCCTCCATAAAAAACTGCTCATCTGAATTTTAAACTTCTAATTCAGGTAGGCAGGACCATATAATTAAACTACAAATTACAAGAAAACTTAGAAAACTGATACTTTTTTATCATAATAGTATGTTACCAAAACATTAAGTTATGAAAAACAGCAACGACTGTCTGAAGATAAAGTTGAGAAGAGCCCTGGTACTGACCGCCAGTCATTGGCCTTTGGTAACATGCAACCAGAATGTGAAACAAATCTACTATTTGTTCCAATATTTAGCAGTAAAAAAGAAAAAAAAAATACATTTCATAAAAATCACATATACTGGCTCACCCCTATAGACACACTTCCAAGTTTTAGCAACTTTCTGAGTGTTAAATCACAAAAAGAATGAGTTTTCTCTGTAAAATATTATAGTAAACACCTTCACTGGAGTTATTTGGTCTGTAATAATAAAAAAAGTAATAAAACTGCATACTATAACAAAAATAAATAAAAATTAAATAAATAAATACATAAATATATATGAGGGAGAGTGACAAGGTGCAGTGGCTTTAAAGTAAAAAGGAAGAAGTTTAGTTGGATGTTAGGAAGAAATTCTTTACTGTGCGGGTGGTGA
>VZTZ01000134.1:16706-59914 GCA_013400955.1 Drymodes brunneopygia
CTTGGCCTTGTTGAACCTCACACCCTTGGCCTCAGCTCATCAATCCAGCCTGTCCAGATCCCTCTACAGAGCCTTCCTGCCCTCCAGCAGATCAACTCTCCCACCCAGCTTGGTGTCATCTGCAAAGTGAATGAGGGTGCCCTTGATCCCCTCATCCAGATTTTGTTGTTGACAAAGATATTAAACAGAAGTGCCCCCAGGACTGAGCCCTGGAGAACCCCACTCATGACAGGCAACCAGCTGGATATAAATCCACTCACCATCACTTTCTGGGGCCTGGCCATTCAGGCAGCTTTTAGTCCAGCAAAGAGCACACCTTTCCAAGCCATGGTCTCTCAGCTTCTCCAGTACAGTGATGTGAGAAATGGTGTCAAAGGCTTTACCAAAGTCCAGGTAGACAACATCCATGGCCTTTCCCTCAACCAGTAGGAAGGCCACTTTCTCGCAGAAGGACACAAGGTTGGTCAAGAAAGATCTGCTCTTCCTAAACCCATGCTGCCTCGGACTGGTCCCCTGGTTGTCCTGTACATGCCACATGATGCCGCTAAAGATGATCAGCCCCATGACCCTCCCTGACTGAAAACTGTCACTGTAAAAATCTTCCCAGCTGCTTCAGAAGAGGTGCTGAGTCCACACTGGTAAGTGTCTTAAGACAGAGGAAAGAAAAAACATTGAATATATTTTGTGGTTTGACCCATTATTCTACGAACATCCAGGTATACATAAATGTTACTTCTACTGCCAAATAAAATCAAGTGCTAACATTAGTGAAGTTTATCTTCAAAGACTCTTTCCTTGACAGAAGGAAGAGTGGCTATCCAGTAGGTGATCTTCATCAAGCAGTTCAGTATGTTCAGCATGAAAATAAGCTGCTTCTGACTGCTCTTTTTATTGAAGGAAATAAGGCAAAAGAGCCACACAAAGCTGTGTAACCTGCCAAATAAGTAACTCCTCACTGTGGTTATAACTTTGGAGTTCTCTACAGAATGACCCATTTGTTAATCTACAGAAACCTGAAAATGCACGTGACAAGCAATTTTTAAACAAGAAAGAGACTTTTTTTTTTCCTTTTTGCTGTCTGTAAGACAAATGATGATTGAATGGTTTGGGTTGGAAGGGACCATTACGATCATCTAGTTCCAACCTCCCTCTCATGGGAAGGGCTAGCTTCCACTAGACCAGGCTGCTCAAAGCCCCATGTAACCTTGCGTTAAAAAGTTTAAACTGAAGCAAGAAAGATTAACAGGAAACTTAGACTAGATCTTATAAAAACAGTGTGTAGAAAGTAGAGCTAGTTGAGCTCAGGAAGAGTTTGCCAGAAGAGATTATGGAACCTGATGTGGTTTTTTTTAGAGAAGCAGTCTGGTCAGAACTGGTTTGGTCATAGTTCATCCAGATTCTGAGCCAGGAATTAATTAGAAGACTCTCGCTCCTTTCAGCTCTATTTCTTATGATGTTATCATGTGAACATGAAAAACAGAAACATTTCTGCATTAAGGGAGACTCCTTGTTTCTGAGGCTTTTTATACTTCACCAATCTGTGCCATGAAGTCTTGCATCAGCAACAGATAAATCCATTATGTCACCTGTCTATAAAATACTTTTCTCTACTAAGCCCTTCTTTTAAATTGTATTTCAACCTTGTCAAACCCAAAACAGCCATTAAAAAAGAACTTCACAGAAAGACTTTTTTTGATATCCCAAATTAATCTTGGAAAGCCCCACCAAGAGTCAAAGCCTATTCTTCAAATAAGGAGTCTGTTTTCAGTACAAAACACAGACAAAGCCAACAGAAAGTTACTTAAGTCAGTTTAAAAGCTAAGGAATACAGCAGTATCCAGTGCCTAAACAACAACACAGAAACCTGCAATAGTTCAACATACTGAGCATATAACAGTAAAAATTTATATACTACTTTTTTAATTTCTTTTCAGATCTCCACTGGATTCTTTTTCCTTAAGAAAAGAAGTCCTTCCTTGCAGCACTTGTTACAATAAGCAGGCAATACACATGCTGAAATATAACACAAGCAGCTTTTCTTAAAAATATTCTAGCAATGAGGGGAACAGGGAATCAAAACCAGAAAATCTTGAACCCTGGTCACACACAATACCACAGCTACCATCTATGGGAAAAAAATGGTTACTTCATTAGAATCAGATGCTAAGGGAAAAAAAGATGTCAGCTTACCTGGTGCACCTATCTCATAAAAAGCAGCCTTGTAAAGAAAGCTTGAAAGAAGTCAGAGGAGGACAGAGAAGTGACAACATGAAATAAAGTGGCATTCTTAGCAATATTATTCAAGAAGCTGAACAGATTACTAACATCTTCCTTCCTCAGGAAAGAGCTTCCCACACTACAGAATTTTAAAAGAGAAAATCCTTAACTCCAACAAAAGAAGCCACAAAATCTCTGTTTTCGCAACCCCATGCTAGAATTCGCAAACAAATTTGCAATCACAACAGATTCTTTCTCATTATGGTAAAAAGAGCAGAAGGCTTATTTAAGTATTGAAACGCTCAATTGCACAAGGCATGCACTGTGATTCGGAACCACAGGATCTTGTCTAGAATTTGCTGTGGAGTATCAGTAATTTCTTTACATTTTATACTTCAGTTTAGCCTGCTGAAAAACAAAGTAGCTTGTGTCTCATTGGGAAGTTTGAAAGTTAAGCACTATCTGTGAGATTTGGGAATACAAGCATATGGAATAATAAAACCATCATGACAAAGAGTTCCACAGGCATTTCCAAACACATTCAGATTTTGTACTTTCTAAGAGCTTTATTCATATTCTCCATCTAGAGCTGATTTATCAAACACTACATTATTATTGGAGAGTGATAGCTTATAAAAGATTAATGTTACATTACAGGCTCAGCACAAAACACACCTAAAACCACAGTTTCTTTTATTGTGGTTTTCCTGCTCATTATCCAATAGTCCTAGAGCCTCAGTTCAGTTTCGTTTACTCCACAGTAGTTGATTTTTGGGTTTTCTAGTTGTTTGGGGTTGAGTTTTGGTTGGTTATTTTCTTCCTTTTTTTCTTTTTCTTTTTAAATATATGTTTTGAGGTTATTTATGGCTTATTTGGATTGAAAACTCTTTTATGATCCCTGTATTCTTCTTTCCTGCAAGGCTGAGGTCCAGTATTTGGGGTTCTCACCTACTGTGGCCATTGCTTTTTAATCTTATGTGACAAGGTGTGTATTTCCACACTTGATCCCTTTTAGAGGCATCTTCTTATTCAAAGTCAAGAGAGACAGCACAGTGAAAAGCATTTCAGAACCACTGAAACTAAGAGTTACTTCCTTCTAACTTCCCACAATATGACCCAATCTACTCACGAGCCTCTCTCTTAAGTAGATTCATTCTCTTCCAGAGAGATTAATTGTCTTCAACCAGAGAACAAAACACACAACTCTTACGAAGAGCAAGGCAAAAGCATCTGAAACACAAATCTTGATGTCAATAACCAGACATCCTTGTCAAGTCTTAATCAACATATTTGCTTCACTTTTCCTTCATGCTTCCAGATCTTTTGCCTATAAAGATTCAACTTCACAAGAAATCCCACCTCTTGTTCCACACAGACAAGAGGTGCACTTGGCAGGATCTTGCATGGTTTCCAAATACACTGATGTGTTTGAGGTAATCCCTGTCTGCCTGTAGCCTGCTTGTCATAGCAGAGACTTGAGTCAGTGTCAAACAATATCACCCTCTGTTGGGCTTCTACGTATGACCCTATACAGAGAGATTATTACTCACACATACACATTCTAGAGAATTGCACTGCAATGTCTTCCACTCAATCTAAAATGACAACAAAATGAAGTAACCAGACAACACTAACACAACACAGGCCTGCTTAAGAAACAAAATCTCACGTTTTGGAAATGTATGCAGTTTCAGAATTGGGGTACAAATAATTATCTTCCATTAGGGTAAAGTGTATGTTGTCTGACTACATTACAGGGTAAAGAGTGCTTAAAAATCCATTATTAATGGAATTTAGGGCAAAGATAGGGAAAAAAAGATGGGTTGTGGGTTTTGCCTGAGATGCAACATTTATTAACATTGAGGACATCTTTCACTAGACCAGGTTGCTCAAAGCCCCATCCAACTTATCCTTGAATACTTCCAGAGATGGGGCATCCACAGCTTCTCAGGGCAACCTGCACCAGCGCCTCACCATCTTCACAGCTAACAATTTCTCTCTTATATCTAAACTAAATTTGCCCTCTTTCAGTTCAAAGCCATTCCTACTTGTTCTATCATTACATGCCCTTGCAAAAGTCCCAGTAACAGCATGGAAACATGTTGCCTTGTTTTGAAAAAGAAACCACTGGAAGATTATGGATCTGTTCCAAAATATGGTCCCAGCACGTGCCCAAGGCTAAAATGAAGCTTTGAAAATGCTACTGAGCAGCTACTCTCTGTTCTGTCATCTGCATCCTGTTGGAAGCCCAGGAAACATACAGTCCCTCTCTTAAATGACATTTTCATTTGGAGAAAAGGAGGAGAAAGTGGGACATTTCAATCTATTGGCTGTTGCTGCTTTCCTTACACTAATTTTAAAAAAGCCCTCTTTCAGATGAGAAGCTCTGGGGGATTTAATCGGGAGATCCACCAACCTTATTTTTCTGCAATGTGTGAAGGTCCCAGTATATGCGTCAAGAAGCATTTTTACAGTGTACATGCTGGGAGTTTTTGGGTTGTCCTGTGCAGTGAAGTTGGACTCAATAATTCTTGCGGGTCCCTTCCAACACAGGACATTCCATGATAAAATAAGTGCACAACAAATAATTTGTGGTCATGAGGTCTTGAAGACACCAGAAGGGTTGAGTGAAACAAGGTAGGTCTAGAACTTTCACTCATATCACTAAATACAGCTTAAAAAATGAAGTTGTAAGTTTGGGAACCTTTGGGACCAACATTGCTGCAAACAGGGGTACCAGAGATTTGCCTGCGTTGACACAGGCAATCGTGACAATACCAGAAACAGAATTTTAGAATCTTGGTTACAACACACCATGTCATAGCTGGATGTAGCTTTCCCTGACAAAAGATACCACCTGTCACATTTTTTACTGTTTCCTATTGCCCAAAATGGCATTTGAGATCCTAGTAACACTTACTTAAAAAGCTTTCTTTTGAAATTTAAGTGTATATAGTCATAGCAGTGGAACCATAGTGTGAATTTACGGCATCTATTAAACACTGTTGTTTTCTACTCTTAAACAACATAATACCCAGCAATATAAACCCAGTAAAAATTCAATACAGTTTTGTACTATATAAATCCTTGCCATAAAAATGCAATTGCACTCAAAAGTTTTCGTATGACAGAATATAACTAGTTTTATGATTTGTGTGCAATATAATCAAACTGATCAAAATACAAACATTGTAATAGAAGGCAGATCTAAAAGCACTATTTACTTTAAAAGGTTCTAAAGGATGCTGTAGAACAGTGTTTCCAAAAGCATTTATGGTTTTAATTACACATGAATACCATCTTAAACTACTTTGAAGACAGCAGACTATAATTATAAAGAAGCTGTAGCAGAAGATATCCAGCAAACCTCTTTGAAAACTAACTTCAACACCTAGGCAAGCATTTTCACCTTTGAGGTGAGAAGAAACAATAAAAACACCATGGATAGAAATATAGTAATGGTATGAATTTTAGAAGTGTCTTTCCACCACAAAAATAGCTAACTCATGAACAGATTACATTTTGTGACATTTGATGCACTTCCTTATTTTTTTAATCTTCTATACACTTGTATGACTTCTTGCCTTAACAGATACCTATTCTTGAACAAACACAGGATGTCTTCAGAAAACAGAGTTGAACTAGTTACAGTAGCAATCATAATAGTAACTTATCACTGATGCCCCTCTGGATACAGTGCATGCATGTTCACAGGAAAAAGCAATCTTCTCTCACTCTAAGACAGACAACTTTTGAGCTCACAGTACAAAAGTTCAAGACCTGCAGAACAAACTTTTCCCACTTCTGCTGTAATATGACATCTTATGAAAGATGCACTTATTCTGCAAGAAGCATAATTTCTAGTTCTCTGTGGTTGTCCAAGTGATATTAAAGGCAAATACAGACTAACAACAATCAGTTTACAACTCATACTCAAAAGCAACACAGTTTTTGTCAAGACTATAACTAAAAAAAATCCAGAACAATAAAAAAGAGGCATGCAAAATACTGTGATATATATTACTGTTGCTCCCTGTTTCCAATTGCAGATCACCTATTAGATTCTTACTTATCCAACTGTACAGGTAGAGGATGTGCTGCACAGACAGCAGGGTATGCAACTTTGACCATAATCACAGGGAGTTTTTCATCACAACTTAGAATTGTCCAGTTAGGAATCCTTGCAAATCAATTTGCTTTTTTGCACATGTCATTGCTATGCATGGTCCCAGCCTCTGGATTACAGAACATGAAACAAAAAATTCATTTTCACTGAAGAGCCACTTCTAATTTATTCACTCTCTCAATAATTCAAATGATACAGTGAACCAATAGATTTGCAATTTGCCACTAATTCAACATGTTCCCCTGCTATCTTTCAAAGTCAACAATCTCAGGGCACCTCAGATTTCAAACAGGTCATTTTTTTCATAGGATACTGTCAGAATTTTGAATATCTTTACTTTGTAATGTACTTACAAATTACATTTTATATTTACATTTACTTTGTAATGTACTTACAATTTACATAAAATTTTAAACCTACTATATTCAATTTAATTTTTTTTTTTATTTTTATAATTGAAGAGGTTACTTTGCGAACTACACCACAAAAGGATGCTCAGCAGAGGCCACCAGAAAAATTCCATGCTCATACCATCACTCCCTGCATCACTTGAGCCTAACAAGAGTAGTTTATTTTCCACATGGAGCGGCATGAAGGCAAAATACAACATTTTGACAACACATTACACAACTGTTTTCTGGACAGGCAGCAAGAGTGAGGATTAGGAATCCTGACTTACAAAAGGAAGAAGCAAAACAACACTTACGTACAGGATAACTAACTCCACAGCATTGATAAGGGCAAATGAACAGCACCTTATCTGAACAGAAAAGACTGGAGACTTCTGTAGTGATGACCTGGACTTTTTCTCTTGTCCTCCCTAAAGCTAATGGCCTGCGGAGCAACACTGCAATTCTCCAGAGCAGGAAGGAGCTATGGACAGCAGAGAAAAATCAGACAGAACAAAACCTGTATTCATAAAGTCCTTAGTCCAGGACAAGGCTCTATTCCAACTTGCAAGTCTGTCCAATGGAGATTCTAACAAAAATTAACAGGCTAATTTGGCAAACCCATACCTTTCCCAGTGAAATCCATTACTAATTGCCAGAGGTTCTCAGAGAGCTGGAAAAACAGGGTACATCACTGAGCAGCCCAGGAGAATAGTGCTGCCGTAGCAGCATTGGCTGCACCAAGCTGCTGAGCTCTTTGAGCAGGTAACATAACCTCTGGCCACAAGGAGAGACTCCCAGCAATGTTAGCACAGTTCACTTTAACCAGTGAACTCTGTGGAGAGACAGGGAAGAGAACTGTATTCTGATCATCACTCCTGGCCCAGCCTTGATGTTCTCCCCCTCACCTGTCTTTATTTTCCTTATTTAAAAAAATATTACAACTGTTCCTTTATTTCAGGAAAAGTAGAAAGGAAAGATTCAGCTCATACTAAAAACCCACGGTGTTATCTAACATTCACATCCACAGAGTGACGCATGCATCAGGACAGTCTGCCCCTCTTTCTCTTGTTTAGGTTGATAGCAACAAAAATAACAACTAGCATGGTTCAAGCAGCTTTACTACAGGCTTGCAACAACAAAGCAGGCACAGTCCCACCCAACGCAAGTCACTGCCAAGACTGGGGTGATAGCAAGAACCTTTTATTTAAGGCTGGAAGTTAAAAACATTTAGGCCTTTCCTTTCCAACAGTCTATCCACAGAATATCAGCAGTGACTGTGAATGGAATTATCCACTTTTCCCCAAGGATAGCACATAAAAGGACTTTTTCCTGCTGCACTTTTGTGCTTTTGTTTTGCTGCTCATGTCAAGGACACGACATGGGAAAGGGAGGAGTAGACAGGATATGCTATATGAACACTGTTATTACTTAAACTTAGTATTTTCCAATGGGAAACCATGTCAGGGAGGGGAAGAGCCTCATAGGAAGTTTTCCATACTTTAGGTTACAGGCTGGCTCCAGGAACCTCCCAGACATGTTCCCATGATTGCCTCCTATTTCATGGCTGCCTTTAGTTATTGGTTTCTCTTCTTTTAAGAACTTCCTCTCCACCACTTCACGAGTAAATGTTATTTCTGTTTTGTTCTAACATCAGACAAATTCCTTAGCACAACAGCTGTTTCCAGTCAAACCATTTCAAGACGTGACTTTATCATTATAAACAAAGACAAATGTAAGTAAGTCCAAAGTAAACCAGAAAACTAAAAGCACATTTGCATCATTTACTCTACTTAGCATATATAAACTATAGAAAGTAAAGCTGTAAAACTGTGTCATTTATTTCCACTTCTCATTGCGCAAATTCAAGCCAAGAGGCTACTAACACGAAAATATTGATTACTCATGATTTTCACAAAGGAGATGCCGACGCTGATGCAATGTTGCCAAAGTGCTTCGCTTTTGCCATACCCAGCATTTGAAAGCAGAAAGAGCTACAGAGAGCTTTTTGTTATCCTTGTGTTGCTTTGAAACAAAATTATTTATCTATTGATGCCATATTTTGAAGCCAAGAAAAACTTACTTTCTAATTTCTTGAAACAGGAAAATGCATTTTCCAGGATTTTTCCTTCTAATATACATCAGTAAAAGACCATGCTTCCACTAGGCCTCCTTAGGGAGTTTTGCATGGCTCTCACCCTTGTAGAGGTTTCTGTCCTTGTTTTGCTATCCAAAACAACAAGTGATGTGAAAATTACATTTTGCATGTTTCTGCAGTCACATTTAAGGGTTAGGGACAGAAAGAATGCCTGTCCTGTTGAAAAAAGCTTAAAATTATATACAAATGGATGAAAAGAAAAAAGTCTCAAAGGCTGGTACAGAGTATCAGAAAACCTTCTGGAGTATATGTGTAGGCACACAATCATGCACACTGTTTCCAAGAGGCAGTCCTAAATGTGTATAAAGGTGGCAAGTGTCCTGTCATAAAAACTGTTCTACAAGACAAAAAAATTTGGATTCTTTTCCCTCTGAGGTTCATGTACGTAGAATTCCCCATCATTATTTTAATAGTTACTTTACCTGGTTAATAAAATTAAATCAGTAACAGAAAGGAAATAAATTACAACCTTTGTTACAAGCTGCCATATGCTTACAGTCTCCACAGTCACGCAGATTCACAGATTTATCTGCCTGTTTCCACACATCCAATTGACACAACTGATGCAGACACTAGTATGGTGCAAGAAGCAGAAACATGCACCTGAAAAACTGGTACTTACTTCGGAGAGAAGCTACTAGCCATGTGAAACACACTGTGTTTTGTTTTCATTGGTTGGTTGATTTCTTAATCCCCAAAGTTTTCACTGGAGCTTATAATAATGTTTTCCTTTTAGAATACATATCTACCAGTTTCAGACCCCTACAAATATCTATATAGTTTTTATATTAACCACCTCTGCTTTGCCCCTCCTCCCTTCAAGGGTATACACTCATCTAGTTAATTCACCTGAAATAGGCATCACATCTCCTCCTGTATTCTTGCAAAGATGTAGGTTTTCTCCTAGCTCAAGACAAAGTTTTGACTTCTTAGTTGTGGTAGCTGAAGGCAGCACAGGCTGTTTTGCCACAGATCACTATATAAACTCTTCCTCCATCTCATAATCTGTACGTGCCAAAAAACAGGAAGCCTATTTAATGGTGTAGTACAGTTGATGTAATGGGTGCTTTAGAGTGTTACTGATAAGCAGCTTGATAACAGACTAACAGTTGAGATGTCTGTAGTCCAAAGGACTAAGAGCCTTACTTGCAGCACTGTACCATGAGGACATGCAGAACAGGAAGTGCCCAAGTAACAGAGTACAAGCTGAACACATGGTGCTGCTAAGGACTGGCATCTGAGAGACTACTTTGATTTTGGATAAAAATCAATCAACTAGCAAACAGCACATCTGTTGAATCTGCAGAACAGCGTGCAGCAGAAAGCACAAGACCCAAGGACTCAATTAGAAGGGAAATATGAACTGGAATTTTGTGGTTTGCTTCTTGACATCCGTATGGAGCACACAATATCTGATAGCTGCCAGACTGCTGACAGACCTGAGCAACAAATCCAGTGACAGAATTACAAGCACAAGCAGGACATGGTGCAGAGGCAGAAACTATCACACTGTGTTTCTGCACAGCTCTCACTTCAGCAGGCCTCTCTGTTTACTCTGATACCAAAGCCATCCAAACCAACCCTTCAATCAGATCATCTGAAACTCACCTTTCCAAGGACAGGCATTTTTATGCAAGGAAGTACTCTCTGCACCTAGCATTTTCTCAATGGAACTATTTTAGCCTTCAAATGCACTTCACATGGGACCCATGCCTGGCCCTGTATGCTGTGGCCACAACAATGTATCTCCAGATGCTCTGAAGCCTAATCATCATCCTCCTCACTATCCTCCCTTAAGTGCCAGCAGTCAATGAAATCAATTTCTTTCAGCATTTTAATAAATTAAGCTCTTTTTATTTTGCAACTTAAAACACTTGATAAAATTAAGGATTTTGCTGCCCAGCACTATAACTGCAGCTACCACAACTTACCAGTGCACTCAAGCATATGGACAACACTTGACCTATTTTAAACTAAAACAGAACTGATTACTGTCAGAGGATGTTCTTTGCTGTACATTTTACTTGGTCATACCCAGGTCTGCAATACACACACATTTGTTCTTGGACATTCCCTCAAATTAATTTGAACAGCTTACTAAAGAACTGGCAGACCATTTGAGTACCTTGCAGCCATTGAAGCCTCAGACTGTAACCCTCTCTGATCCTTAAGATAGTATACTCTTGTCACATGGGAATTTTTAGACAGAAAGTCTTCCTAAGAAATATAAATACTATAAGGAAATATGCCTTTGACTCTTCTACCACTTAGAAGACTTTTAGATGTTGAAAACAGAAAGCAGGCAGAAGAAAGCAGGAAAAAACCTTCAAGCAGATATTAAACACTACCTGGAACCAAATTCTATGAGAATTAAGCTTTGAGAGTCTGTCCTCAAATAAGAGTTACCGATGGCATATAGCCTTTATCACTGTTCAAAACTCACCGATACTTCTCACTGTATGAGGTGGTATGTTCCAGGTTTCCTCCTGAAAAGTGTTATCAGAAGGAGCAGCATTCCCACTCCAAAAGCTCCAAGATACGAAGCATGATTTGAGCAACCGAGACTTATACATTGTATAAGCTCTGTTTACACTACATTATTGTAATGTATTCATTACAATTAATCCCTATAAAACCCCATTCATCTGTTTTCATCATTAATTCTTGATGAGTTGATGATCATTAATCATTAATCATCAACTGTGAGCAGGAAAAAAAAATGCTGGCATATTTGGGACACACACTTGAAGTAAACTTCTTATTTCTTTTATATAAGGTTTGCTAAGTTTAACTTAACAGCATTTCCAAAATGTTAAGGTTCTCCAGGCAAAGCTTACAATATGTATATCTAGCTAACATGTTTTAATATGTGACATTACTCAAACATCATAGATATTTAATGGCAAATGTACGTAAACCCTTCAGCAATTACATTACACAAGAATTCTCAGCAACTGATGTACATGAATTCTAAATTTTCTTACACTTCAAGAGGTTGGCTGATTTTTTTTTTTACCTTTTTTAACTAAAGTGGAGGATACTTCTTCTCTTATGGTTTTAGTAAATCTTTGATAGGAGATAGTCTGTTTAAGCAAACTATGACAAAAAGTATGACAAATCCCTTTTGCTATCTGCTTTACTTAAATCCTTAAATACTAAAAAATATAAGTAACTTCTTTTCATTCAAATGGCATTAACACTAACAAAAAATACTTAGTTAGAACATTGCCTTACCGTGTAAATGCCAATTCTACAAACAGCAAATGAGAGCTGGATACATTCAGACATAGTCTAAAGAAATTAAAATAAAGACATTATCAAGAATGCTATTTATTAAGAACTACTTTTCTTCCCATCTCTCCCCTCTCCCCTGAAAGAAACACTTTCTTCAAGGCTTTATTAAACAACCTGAGGAAAATGCCATATAAAATCAGGTTTTACAGATACATATAGCCTTTCACACAGAAGCAGCTAAGTGTAAAGGTGTAAACACCTTCACACCTACTAGTTCAGTATTTCATTATAGGTCTCAAATTACCTAATGATCCCCAAAATGCCTGTATACAACATTAATGATTTGCATGTAAGCTTTCAGTCTCATTTATTTTTATCTGCTCTGGTTTAAAAACAATCTGCAAGACACATTTTAATGGAGTGCTTTTTTTGCCTTTTAATGGACTGTAAAGGGCTTCTGTGTTCATCTGTTACCATTTTTCTCTCCCTGTACCATCACTGAAACTGTCTTCCTCTATATACCAGAGTAATGCATATAATTGAATGTTTGCACATTCCTGGAGCCTTACTCCCTTAGTTTTCTGATATTTTCATCTTCAAAGTATAACATGAAAATAGAACATTTTATTTAATCCGTTCTTACGGCTGGGAATAATCATATTAAAAGTTTTTACCCTCAACTTGCTCAACTTCCAATCTGCTGTGATGCCACAATTCTATGTCTTCTGCAGTCACCCAGAGAGGCTGAGGATGGACTACGAATTTCTGATGAAATAGATGAAAAACACCTTCTTTAATTAGCACAACAAAGCCAGGAAATAAATGCAGCTCTCCAACACCAAAATAAAAACTGTTGTATGTTTGCCATATTTCCTATACAACGAGGTAAAATAAACTAAGCTTATAAGTATTTATCCAGAAGAGTAATTGAGGAATTATTTTATATAAGGTATTTGAAAGACAAAACTTCAAGCCATCAAATGGAACATTTTTATTACATGTTTAACAAGTTCACACATTGTCTAAGATAAAGTGCTGGATGATACAGACGCCAAACATACCAGTCAAAACATCTTTTCAGCATCTGCTTTCTAATTTTGCCCTTCCTAAAAAAAAAAAAAAAACCTTTAATTGAAATACCCATTTAATTAGAATTGGGATTAAAAAAAATAACAGATCTTATTAATTATAAGGAATAAAAAAATGTGTAGCAACATTTTTCTTTTGCTGTAACTATTACATCTAAATTTTAATGAACAGTATTTCACGGAATTGTCTGAAAGTCAAAAAGCACAGCACAAAAACCTGAAAGCAAACTTCAGTAGCACAGCTGATTTTCTTTTCTTACTGGAAGTAATCTAGCATATTAGTAAAGGCAAGGAAATGCTGATTCAAAATACCATTTCAATGTAAGGACTTTTTTTTTCAGCTTTAATAACAAACATCCAAGTCTATGCCTTGTGCTCTGAGCTTCTCCCAGAAAGAAAAAAGTGACAGAGAAAGAGGAACTGACTTCAAGAAATCCTACAATTGCACAAAGTGGTGGGGCAGCGTCTTAAACCATCCCCCTCCTGACAGTATTTGCAGAACTTGTTCCAAAGGTTCCAGGGATGGATGACTTCCCCGAGCAATTCAGTCCAGTCCTTCATTACCCTCTCTACTAGAAAGTTTCCTAATGTTTAACCTCAGTCTGGGGCAATTTAAGCCCCTACTTAAACACCGGGTGATACATTGAGTGATTTGCATTTTCAGTATCCTGGCAGAATCTATGTTGCTGGCAGACACGACTTTATATCCAAAGCAAATGATTATGTCAGCCTGCAAGAGAAGTAAACATGCAGCAGCAGCAAACCATTATAGCTGCTCCATGTATACTGTTTGCTTTTATTCTAGACAAGCACAGCATTATAAATCGTTTTCTTTTTATAATCTTTGTTCAGCACTTCCAGGCTATACATTAGTGGGAGAACTAAGCTGCATTTCAAATTCTCCAGCAAGCCCCTGTAGATCCTTGCTCCAGTAGAATAAAAAAACCTACACCCCATGTTGTCTTACTTATCTGTTGTTGGGTTTCTTACTGTTAACGTTCTGAAACCACAGGCTATTATTATAAGGCATGAATTCTGTCACATACAGTACCAATGAATGTTTCCCTTATGCATTTCCCAGTAAATATTAAGACAATCGCTTCTTCAAGCTCACAAGATAATGCTTAAAAAGTGCATTCTATTCTGGTCAACCCAACACTGCTATTAATATCTATTATATTCACCTGTCCTTCCTTCTGAAAACTTTCATTTCATCCCCAGCAGTTTTTCAGTTTAATCCTTGAAAAAGTGACAGGAATTGATTTAAACAATTAAAAGTTTAGTGATAATATCCTTCAGACTATCATTCCAACCACTGAATTAAGATAATAGTTGATAATCTGTTGCTACAATGGGGAGTTTATTCTTGATACTTGTAATCTTTCATTACTTTGGTTGTGCAACTCATTTGGGACTATACAATTGGGCAACAAAACAATTGTTGGAAAATTTGCATGTAATTTACTTACAGTTTATTGTTGCTTTCTGAAAGGATTTTACACGGTAAGCATGAAAATAAAAGAAAAAAAATGTAAAAATATACCTACAAATACTATGAAAGAAAGATACCTTGTTTGACACAATTCTACAAAGACTAGTTCTTCACAGAAGCGACTTCACATGTCTAAGTGAGAAATGGAGACATCAGGTCAAATATATCAAATAGTATATACATACATCTCTGCCAAAAAGCACCCTTCTGCCTAGGTAAAGGGTCATCTCACAAACATTAAATTATTTCTCCCACTGGAAAGCCAACTCATGGCTAGCTTTCCTATTCGCCCAAGACTGTTATTTTAATTGTACCTTGTAAAAATATATCTGTTTATAACGATTTAGAAAGATGTCTGCCCTGCAGCTGTGCAACATTCAATTTACAACAAGCATCTGTTCTGTCCATTTTTTCAAGTATTCAGCTATCAGTACAAATACCAGTAAAAAACAATTTCAGTATTTGCTGTTATAAAAAAAATAACATTCAGCTCTGACACAGGCACACAGTCTGCAACTCACAAAGCCATTGTTTTAAATAATATCTATTTAGTCAGCAAATACAAGACTAAATCCCTACTCATAATATTTACAAGAGACCAGATTTTGAAAAGATTAATTAGAGCATGTTCTGCAACTGATGACTTCAAAGCAAGCAGTGAGTTGAAAGCTCAAGAACTTTGGTGGGCAAAAGGAGAGGAGGATCCTAATCAAGTTCTCAGAAAAGAAACAAAAGGCTCAACACCTGACAGAACTACTGAGCCACTACCATCAATTCTGACACCCAGCAGAAATACTCACCTCAACCTTAAATTGCTGTGACATAATCCTAAATAAATCACAGCGCTGAATATAGCTCCAAGATCACAAAAACAGAAAGCAACATGAGAAAAGGAAGATGTTAGAGGGTTTTTTCTGGTGATATGTTTCTTTAATACACTAAAGATCAAGGCACACTTCTGCTCATTTATAATGAAGTGATACAACACAATAATCACTTGGAATTGCTGGATCTTCCAGGCAAAAATTTTTCCACCTCCATTCTTATCTGCATCTTTTTCTGTGTATAAAATTGCAAAAATTAGCAATACAAGTGTATAACATAGGTTTGAAGGTACCTTTATGTATGGAGCATGAAACAAATTCTCAGTGTGTTCCAAGGAACATGTGGGTATGCAAAAGCATACACAACAACACTACAGTAAAGGTAGCAGAAACTTTGGCCAGAACTGTTTGCCAGCCTTGAGTACTGAACTCCAGCTAGTAACTCCAAGGCTCCCCTTTCTGCAAAAGATGTCACAGCCCTCTAGCACATTCCATTAATAATGTTTCTAATTTAAACTCCCCAAATTCTTTTTAACACTGTTCCAGGGATAAAAGACACAGAAATCATGTTCATATTCTCCTTTAATGCTGAATAATTAGATTTCTAAAATACCAATCTTCTGGTACCTAATCATTAGAAAAATAAATCTTAGTTTCAAGACTAGAAGAAACCTGATGTTGATGGAAAAGCAATGATATGTGAACAGGAAATAGGACTAGATCCAAGAATTCTCTTGTCATCATAAAAAGAATCAAGTGGATGCACCAGAGAACAATGCTCTCCTCTCTTTTAGGCAATATTCTCAGTAGAACAGTTTTCCATGACTGTTTCCAGGACTGCAGTGGCTCAGGCAGTGAAAGATGTAGATTAGCCAGCAGAAAATTAATAGCTGCAAGAACAGCATAGATGTTTCTCAAGAATTCTGGACCTTTTCTCCAGTCTTGCTGCAACCTGAAATTATGCAAGGTTCTAGGCAAGAAGAAAGCACTGACAGAAGAGATCACTCATTGCAGAGTGTATCATCTCTCTACCTAGGCTGTCTATACAGTTTAAGGTTCACTCAGTGTTGTGGGTCTTACATACAAAATCATAAATTTGTTAAAACATAGATGTCAGAAAGCCAATTGCCCTTCATACATCAGAGCAGCATCTCCAAGCAGAAGAAATCCATTAGCTACATGCCCCTGGAGCAGATTAAGTATCTTCATAAATCCGTCTGAATTAAAAAGTCTCACATCCTGTGCAGTCAATGCAATTCTGATTACATCAGAGAGCACTCCAGGACATCACTCAGAATTTCAATTTTCTAACTGCAATTTCCTGTTCCAGAATTGGTTCTAGTTGTCTTCTCAATGAGAAAGAATAATGGATGTCTTTAGTCCACAGCAAAGCATCAGGACATCCAGGGAATCATACCTCATGGACCTATCCTTATGTTCCAGTAATCAAAACTTCAGAATCTCCTACCATCACATCTAAACATCACATTTAATACCCACTCACAGTGGACCTGTCTTTGAAGACACTGCACAAATTCCTGGTCTACTCATTTTGACCTCCCTAACATTACTGCACAAGTAAGAATTCAACTACACTCACATGAAAACACAGTTCCTGGATTATAACTGTCAGGGAGTTCTTCTATAGGGAAAAAATTGCTTACTGCTTAGTTACCCTCTCTTTCTGATTTCAAAGACATCTAGAATATTGCCTCCTCAGACCAGTTAGCTGTCTCTTCTTCAGACTGAAGGGCTATAACTATATATCCCTGCTTGTATGGTAGCAATTGCTTTCCTTCAATTACCACATCATCCTTCTCTATACCTTCTTTGGTTTTTCGATACTCTTCCTGAGATGATGCAACCAGCAATGTAGCATGTAAGACAGGAGCAAACTTTACATTTAAGCAGTGTGGAAAATGAGATCTTTCCCTCTTTTTCCTTCTTAATACTCTAAATTTGTTGACAGATGTCTGAGTTGAGATGACATTTTAAAGAAGGATACTCATTCCCTTTCTTGAGCACTGATGGTATTTTAGGGCCTATCCACGCATCTGTACTGCCATGTGACTTCTATAAATATATGCAACTTTGCATGCATCAACACTGAATTTCATCTGCCATTTTATGAAGAATATCAAAAGAGGTACCACAATTTTTTTCCTGGGTTCAATATGCATTCTTAATATTTCTCTCAGCATCAGCCCATCCAAAGCATATGCAGTTTATACAACTAAACACAAACATGAAACTCCCTTGTAATCTCTGCATTCACTTCTCCCTCTTATTCACTGCCACAGCTGTGCTCTCAATGCTAATCTGTATTTCTCATTAAACTTGTATTACCGATTACAAAATAATTACTTCATTTTTAATTGCTTCTAAGTTTTTCACCTTTATTAGAGTCAAAATTATATAAAGGAAGACTAGCCTGTAGTTGTTGTAAAAGCTAATAAAAATGTAGAAAACAGATGTTTCTTCCATACAAAAGCTCCAAGTCATAACAAAAAAAGAAATCTGGAAACTTACTTCCCCCATATCAACAGTTTCTAGTGGATCTTGGATGCCATCTTGCTTACCCAGACTCTCCAATGCCAAAAGCTAATGTGGGTCCTGTGAACAAATTTTTCTTTTGTTGCTCCACCAAAACATACAAAAAAGCATCAAAGATTCATGCTCTTCTTACTGTTTGTTCTTACAAGCAACAAAGCTCTAGGGCAGGACTGCATCTAGCATAAGAGCACTTGTCAGCTACATTTCCTGCTTTGTGTCTCTTCCTCAGATAGAAGGAACTTACACACTCGTTGCCAATTAATTTAGTCACCTTACCAGGTTGCCAGTGAGAAAAAAAGAAGTTCTGTACACTGAAGAGCTCTGGCATGAGATGAGCCATCTTTTATTAGACTGCAAATACTCCACTTATGTTCACAAGGACTTTTATATAGTCACAGTAAGACAGTTTGCACTTCAGAAAGTTATGCTGCACACACCGTGAAAAACAGCAAAACCAACATACTGCAGAGCAGTATGAGCCAAAACACAAAGCACAAGATTTTAAATACAGTTATGGGTTTTTTTCGTAGGGCTTTACAGCTCTTTGGGCCTACATTTGTGGTTTTAAACTAAACTAAAAAAGCTTCTTTTATTAATGGAGAGCTAATATCCTCACACAATCACAAAACTTCAGAACTCAGTTTAAGAAAATAAACATCACAAGCTGGCAGTATTAAAAAACATGAGCTGATGATATTGACAATAAGCCAAAAATGTTAATCAGCATGTGGTATTAGAAGGAATATTTTGTCCTTACTAAATGCAGATATTCTCACTTATTAAAAGCTTGCATTTCTAACCTTTTGTGAAATTCATCAACATGTTGCCTCAAGCTTGGAGGTCTGACTGAAGAATTCAGGAGCAGCATACTGCAGAGCAACATGGTGTGATGGTACATAGCAAGAGCTGGCAGTGAAGATTGAGTATTCTTACTACATACTTCAGACACTAGTTCTGATCTAGGCCTGTGGTGTAAAAACCCATTAGTGAAGTAAATCTGTCCATCTGGTTTCATTTGAAAAAATATTAAGTTCATGTCATCTGTGATCACTCTGCAGTGCAAACCTACAGCCATAAGCATTACCTTCTTCAATTCAAAGATTCACATCTGATCCAAACACTAATGCAGTTGCATGCACCCTTAAAGCTGTTGTTTTCCTTCCTGCATTCAGCTACATCTTTATTTTGAAACAACTGTCAGACTCCTCATCCTTGTGTCTCATCTACTTCCCAAACTGAAGGGAGGATAATAAAATAAAAGCCCTTGTGCTCTACAGAAGGTGTAAATTTTCAGGGCTGTTAGAGCTGAGAGATCAGTCAACATACAGTCCAAATAATCCTTATGACAAAAGAAAGAATTCATATGAGAGGAGTGTTCAGCAAACTGTAAGAGGACACGGCCCTATGTATAGACTATCGCTGCTCATGTTGCAGGCAATGTATCAAAAATCCACATGTGCCTCAGAGGAAAAATACAGAGTTGCCAGTATGGACCTTTACCCACTTTTCCCCCTCATTCAAAAGGACAGCATCTACTGGTTTACAAAGTTTCAGTGAAGTAAAACTCTTACCTTCAAACATACGCCTCTATAACGCATTTGTGGTATAAGAAACAATGTTTTCTAGGACCAGCAGATACCAAACAATGGAACTGGCAACAGCAATGGAAAGACAGGATCAGAAGTACACCAGAATCACTAAGTGATCTTGATCTAGCCCATATTGCCACTTTTGGAATCTAACTTGTCCAATTAAATTAAAGAGCCTAACTGTTTAAAAGAAAGGTCTTAAAAGTTGGCAGCCCAAGAAAGAAAAGTTGGTCAGAAACATATATATATTTTTTAGTATCACCAAACATTTTAAGAACACTGGTTTGGTATATCCAGCTTTCCACAACCAACACTTTGTCTGAACATTATCTAGAATGTGAGGCCAAGACTGTTCCGAAACCAAGCAGAAACTCTTAAGTCACTTTAAGGCCTATTCACATATTCATCTAAAATTTGAAAATTTAGTCAATTTACTCAGAAACTTACCAAATTTCAGGTTTCGTGTGCACGCATACAGGAGTAAAATAGTTTGTATCTGCTAACAAATGTACAAGGATCAAAAAAAAAAACAAAAAACCCACAAAAACCCACCATCCAAACTTGCTATAGTTAAAAGAAACCAATCCCCAACAAAGCAATAAGCATTCTAGCACACTAGGAGTGTGCACTCTCTTGACATTGCAAGACCCATGTTCCTGTTTAACTCCTCAGAAAAGGGACAAAAAATGAAAAAAAAAAACCAAAAAATCACTAAAGCTGAAGCAGTTGATCATTCAAGAACAGTTATCTTCCATTTCAGGTTGGAATATGCTCTTCAATACCTGCCCAAGAAATATTTTTATATACCACTAAGACAGTACGTAGTATCTTGGGATATAATTTAGGGATAAGCTATCATAATAAAAATGCTAAAAATACAAAATTAAACAGGTTATCAATTTTTTCTTATAAACCTCTTAGGCCAATATAACACCTTTCTTTTGTGAAGAGATACATTCAAATTTCTACATCACTCTCTCTCAAGTGGTTTTCAAAAATTCTACACAGATCAGGCTGATACATTGAACAGAAGCATGTAAGAACTTTGTCTAGTGCAGAGGATGCCACTGAGGAAGTGTAATGTGAAAGTCTACTCAGGAACTTACCATTTGCATAGTAATTGTAGTACATAAGAAAAACTGAAGCATTTTTATTGTTTCCCCACAAGTTCTCCAAGCAAAAACTGTAAGACTGGTCCCATGCCATGCTTTTCACAAGATGCATCATGGCATAACTTCTTAAATTAAGCGTAGTCTACTGAACAGAGGCCAACCAACACAAGTCTCTGAATACACTAAAATCCTTCCAGACACAATGTAGCAAGAATGAAGCTGAAGAAGATTGCAGACAGTACCCTGGATTATGTAGTCACAAAAACCTACAAATCTGCATTGACGCAGCTGTGTTCACATAGTGTGTTTTACAAGAGTTAACTGAATACAAGGAGAACAACATGCATGAGTAAAAGGTACCTCTGAGTGAAGATGTATTCTTTCTTAGAGGTTGGACTTGGTTTAGCCATGTTGATTAGAAAAAAACAAAAACACCACACCACTCTAACATCATAATTATATCAACACAAAAATAAAAGAGGTACCAGGCTGAAGAGCCTCTTCTAGCTATTAAAGATACAGAGGCCAGTGATACCATATTGTTACAATGCAAAACTGCAAAAACAGACCAGAGCATCACAGAAGATACTCTTTTAGTATCAATTTATTATCAAATGGTATTAGCCATAAATCAAGGATCACACTGTAAGTAGGGGAGGCCCTACTCAGGTTCTGGATATCTGCCATAAAATTTCAGGCCTTAGTCCAAGCTGGCTCCAACTGACTTCACTTTGAGGAGATTTTGAATGCTTTCAATAATCTGATGGTATTGGAAGGTGCTTCAGATGTTCAGTATTTCTTGGGATCTGCTTCTTAATGGAGAAAAGATATCTCCATCAATGTAGGTCCTGTCCAGCTAAAATCAGGAAAAGAACCTTCCTATGCAAGTTTGGGAAGAGCTGGCTGAGGGTCGACTCCTTGTAGAGATGGACAGACTCCTGAGTTCCTGCTGCAGCAAACCTGACGTCATCCGTCCTCACCTCCTTCCACTAAACTCCCTCACTCAGCCCCACTGATAACCCAAACTCTGTCAAATACTCTGCTGCAGCACTACTACAAGCAGAAACAACTCATCCTTTGCTCTCTGCCTCACACTGCAAGCACAGGAGAAAATCTCACTGCCCGCAGCTGCGACACAGGTGCCCAACATAAGGAACCAGCAAAGGGACCTTCTGTTTGTGCTTTCATGCCCGTGTATGTGCAAGAATCCAACATAAATGCATAAAACAAAAAATTCCTTAACATGTACAGCTCTTTTTGCTATGGAAATAATGAGACAATTGTTCTACAGCCACAGGTTAACATTCACACTATAACTTCAAGTCTTGCATAGATAAAGAGTAGGCCCATCTTTCCACCAGGGCAGACAGTGACACCAAGCTGAAAATAGGTGTACACAACTAGTTTCCTAACTCACCATCATAATTTTTTTTTTGTTAGAGCAGACTTTCTGAGGTGCCTGGACCTCATGGTCAGTGAGGTTTTTTTAGAGCTGACACCAAAGAAGGCCACACAACAAAAAAGAAGAAAACGATCAGCTGGAGAACAAGAGTTAGGGGAAGGAAAAAAAAAAGTAAAGCTATTTAATCCCCTCCCTTTACTTAATACAAAAACATGCTCTCAGTTTGCAAGGCTTATTAAATTTATTGTTCCCAGAGTGGCTGGCCTTCCACACAACAGCCTGTAGCAGTCACAAAGGTTAATGCAAGCATTTCAAAAAGTAGAGAATGGCCAGTTTCAACTGGACATAAGTTTATAAAGGAAAAAAAAATCTAAGAAACAGCTCCAGGCTCTCAAGGAGCTATGAGGCTGCACTTGATACCCAGCAAGTTTATTAACAGTATTTCATTAACTAGGTTCTCAAAGAGAAGTCTGCATACCATTTCTGCCACACAGGACTCATTTTCTAGTGTCTCTCTGTAGTATCCAAATTCCAAAAGGCAAGCCTAAAACAATTTGGGGGGGCATGGCTCAATAAATCAATATAAATCTTAGCTACATGGACACAGGAATAGTAAAGTATGAATTTAATATATTTCTGATTTAGTTAGCCTCCAGAAAAGGAAAAGCGAGACACTGCATGCAGCTCTCATCTCAACATGGCAAATCTTTGGTTCATTAAAAAGAGCATCTCCAGCGATTCTGCTGCATTTGATGAGCCTCTCTTGAAAGCCTACACCCGTGAACCCCCCGTGTGAAAACATATGAATGCCAGAGTCAAGATTCTGACTCCAAATACCTCCCGGTCGCACTTAACACCAACAACGAACAAGGATGGCCAGAAGACGCCTGCTCTTCATTGCCCCAGCTGACACTTCGCAGCACTTCACGGTGAAGGAGCAGGCACCAGTTCACAGCACAGTGCTCGAAGCAACAAGACTGGAGCAATAGGATGCCAACAGGACTGGGGCCATGGGATGTGCTCGTTACGCCCCCCCACCGCTAGGCTGAAAAGGCCAGGTAAGTAGGTACCATACTAAAACAAAGCCACCTGCTCATTAGCCAGTCGTGCCACAGGTTTTCTGCTCGCCGAGGGTGCGCGAGTGAGTGCAAACACCAGTCACGACCCCAGCTGAGGTGCATGCCCGCGATACGATCTTTCGCAGACGAATGAAGCCAATATTCATTAAAGAGCAATAAACACTACCCCCGAATACCAGCTGCCCGGGTGCTCGGCTGATCCCGCCCGCGGTAGCAATTTAGTTCATTCAAGCGTGCCCTAAGCTCCAGCATTTAGGAAAAAAACAGCGACCCGGGTCACGGCTTTAGCAACCTAATAGCGGCCAAATGAGCGGGACCCGGGCGCTTTATCGCCCGTTAACAGCCCCGCGGGCCGGGCGCGGCGGCGCGGCCGCCGCCCCAACCGCTCGGTAAGATGTCCGACGGTCCGCCGCCGCCGGGAACCTACCAGGTAATCCATGTACCGGGGAGGCGTACGAGCGCCGCAGAGCTCCCAGGGCTCTGTCATCCCGGAGCCTGACAGACTACAGCGAAACGAGGTGGGGAAGGGACTGCAGCACAAGTCCTGTGAGGAGTGCCTGAGGGAGTTGGGGGTGTTTAGCCCAGAAAAAAGGAGGCTCAGGGGTGACCTTACGACTCTCTACAGCTGCCTCAAAGGGGGCTGCAGCCAAGTCGGTCTCTTCTCCCAGGCAACCAGTAACAGGACGAGAGGACATGGTCTTTAAGCAACACCGGGGAGGTTTAGGTTGGACATCAGGAAGAATTTCTTCCCAGAAAGGGTAATTAGACCCTAGAATGAGCTGCCCAGGGAAGTGGAGGAGTCACCATCGCTGGAGGTGTTTAAGGAAAAACTGGACATGCACTTAGTGTCATGGTCTACTTGAGATCGTGGAGTTTGGTCATGGATTGGACTCGATGATCTCATAGGTTTCTTTCCCAATCTAATTGATTCTGTGATAATTCCCCCAAGCACCCGTGAAAGCAACGCCCATGTCTCGTACTGCAACTTGACATCCTAACCTAGAGGCTTTTCCACAAATTTGTGGTGTTAGCAGGAATGCCTTACTCCTGAAGAAATGGAAGGAAACTTCTCAATGTGTATGATGGTGGGATAGGAAATCTTAAAAATGAGGTATCAAGTGAAAGAATAAGGGAAAAAAAAAACCGGAGAGTGTAGTTAAAAGAACTGGGAAAGTAGGTAAGGAGCTAGAAGAAAGGATATGTAAATGAGGAGCCAGGAGCAACTGGGAATCAATATTTGTAAGGATATTGGTAAGCAGTTCACCTGGATCTAGTAAACTGGGGTTGGGGAAGGGAAATTACAATTGCTGCTCTGAATTTTGTATCTAATTAAGGCCTGTTGTGGACAGTCTCAGTTACTACATCCGGAGAGTGTTGGCAAGATGTTCCCCTTGCCTGCCCAAAACACATCTTGTCAATGGATAATTCATTTTCATCATACATCTAGTCTAGAAAAAAACAGATTCCTTTGGCAGTCCTTACTTAACTTTGGGAGTCAATATCAAATACATCTGCATAGCCAATTCAGATTCATTTAGATGAGCACAAATGATTTTTTTTTTATTTTCAATCATTTAGAAGATCACTAATTTTAGTATTTTAACAGGTAATGGGAGGAAAGAGGGATACAGGCTCAGCCCTTCCTGCTATTCAGCATTTTGACTGTTTTCCATGTAGTCACAGCCATTGCTGGCAACTGTCTGTTGATCCTGAAATGTCCTTTTGACAGTGGGAACTACAGGGTAAAGACTATTTTACAGGGGTGGCTAAAGTAGGCCTGTCAATAATGTAACACAGAAGCTGCAAGAAACTCTGATTTCATCATACTTCTGTCATCACATGTAATTTTTAACATTTTGCAGTGTTTTCCCCCTAACCTTTAAAACCCTTTATTTATTCTTTTTTAGCAGTAATGCATCTTGAGACTTGTTGCCTTTTGAGGCTTCTCTAAATGAAGAGAGAACATCAAGAACAAGAAGATATTTCAGAGCTGTTTCCTATGAGGCAAATAGGAAAGGACTGGGATTTATTTCTTCTATAGTTGATTGAGAAGAAAAAAGAATGTATGTGTAGAGAGTTGCTGCAGAGATGCTGCCATGATAGGAAAAGAAGTAATTGGTTTTAATTGCAAGCAGTTAGTTTCAGTTAAGCTACTGGAAAATACTTTCGTGGGAAATTTCAGATGTAGTTTAGTTACTTAGCACTGATGTACATCTGGAGGAAAAAACCCAGAAGACCCCTCTGTTTTATGTGAAGCTGATAGATCTGATTATGAAGAAGCAGTATGTTTATATAGCCAAATAAAAATGTTTATTCCTAAATTACTATTTTATAAATGCGATTTTCTTTCTAGTTTATAAACAAGACTTCATGATCTGAACATAAAATCAGTTTAAAAAATCAAGAAATTTCTCATGTATACACTGAAAATCCCACAAACTTGATCAAGAGAGAAACAAGCTTAAATTTATGTATTAGTCATTCTGTTCACTGGAAATACATTATTCCTTTGGCCATTGCATAGCCTTATGGCATATTAATTTTATTTCAAAAAGTGGAGATTAACATTGAACAATAGCAGAATGTAAGCAGGACAGAAGTCCTATAACATGTGCCTTCCAGCCTACATAGCAGTCATGATGTTGCTGAGATTTCTCTAGCACGTCCTGTAAGATTTCTTTTATATAAAATGAAGTTCAGTTTCATATTGGAATAGATACCTAATGCAGTGTTAGTTATCTTCCTAAATAAGCTTGTCAGCAGGAACTCATATGTCAAGATGGGAAGGAAAAGATCAAAGTATTTAAATGGAGCAAACTTCATGTGTTGGCTGTGAGGTAATAACTCTGGTTCCAAAAATGGAGGTGAGCTTATGCACAGAAGCACTAGTTTATCTTCAGTGAAATCCTGTCACAAGAATAATTTTCTGTAAACTTGTATGAAAAATAATCAATCTGGGACTCAGACTTTGACACTGAGAAGTGCTGAGTACAACATTTTATCATCCATTGCTTGTGTCAGTGCAATTTAATGAGTTTGAAAATTTTAACCTAAGAGTAGCACCTGACAAATTTAAGCTTTTGCAGCACTAGCAGTTTGCAAACTCTGATGGTGGATTTGACAAAAAGATGTGTTTGTTACTTAATAGATACCAGCAAAATGGGAATTTAATATGTAAATACTTATGAATATGCCCATTTCCAAACATTTGAATGGGATTAGTATATTTTTTAATTGTATAGCCATCTGTATAGATGACAAATTCTCCAGTGAGCATTATCTTGGAAAACAAATTGAATGACAGGCATACTGTAGTACATCTTTTACTAATATTGTTTTATTTTCTAGTCTTGTTAGTTAAATAGATTCTGTCAAGATAATACTTGTGTAGAAGTCCTGCAGAAAGCAGTGCTGCTATTCATTCAGTAGCTGTACGTAGGTATAGTGTTGGCACATCCTGGTTTGAACGACCTGAAAAGTGGTTATTTTATAAAAGGTGGCGTAAAACAAAAAGACCCAGTAGCACACCAGTGACTGAGACAATCTAAACTACTTTGTCATATGAGAAGAATTTCATTCATTTAGAGGACAAAGTGCATGGTATGTTTGTTCTCCCCTTGCTCTCTGCATCTCACCCAATTTTTAATAGGGGAAAGGCAAGTGATTATTTTTTAATTATTAGCAAGAAGGTGGTTGTACTAATCACCAGGTTTTACTGATATAAGGAGCCCTGATAGCTCTGCTTAAGAACATTAATTACTGGAGGGGGGAAGGGCATGATATTTTACCCTTCTAATTAAAGTTGAGAAGCAAAGCATTTATTATCTTTGAAAGTACTGAAAGAGGCTACTTTATTCATAGTTATCAATGTTAGTTTTCCATGGTACAAGGTTGTCACAGAAGACATGCATGAACTCTCATCTTGGCAACACATAGGATAGTAAGCAGGAAAGCAAAACATAATTTGTACCTTCAGGTTAATACCATATACTTACTCTGGAAAAATAAAATCTGTGGAGAAAAACCTCACATAAAAATGTGGACTTCTTTGACTCAGGATGCTCATACAGTAATATAAAGGCTCCCAAATGCTACAAAATCCCTATATTTGTTATGGCTAGAAATTTAGAATTGAATGCCTTAGAAGGTACAAACTGTGGTTAGTTCAAGAATACAAATGATGTGATAAAACAGTCTCTGACTTTACTGGCAGAACAGACAAGAAGTTGGACCAAATAGGAAGTTAAGACTAGTTATGAGTTTTGTTGTTCAGCAGCTGGAAAACTGATAGGAAAAAATACTTGAATGGTCTAATGGTAATAGATTTCTAAGTATACATTTTAACAATAAATGTGTATGGCCAATTATGACCAAAAGTATTTCCTAGAAAGATCCAGAAGGGCATAAAAATGTAAAAAGAACTGGACAGAGAAATGAAAGAATGAGGTTTTCATTAGGAGAGTTTGAATATTAAATAGATGCCAAGAGCAGTCAGCAGTTTTATTTGCAGCTCAAATTTCAGTAAGTGACTTGGAGCCTGCTGTTAATCAAACTCATGCAACTTACCGGGAAAGGGAGAAGGTGCTCTGAGTAAATAATGCTTGAAGCAATTTGCAGCTCTTTATCTGATATATTGACAAATGTCAACATGAAGAGATACTACAGCCAAAGGTGAACAAACGCTATGAGAGAAGCAAAATCTCTCAGTCAAAAATCTCTTTCTCTGTGCTCTATTGCTTTGCTACCTTCTGGCATTTTGGTCACCATGTGTGCTATGGTTATATTTTTTTTTTCTGTAAAAGAACACATGGATAGCAAAACAAGCAAACAGATTTTGTAAAGGATTTTTCACCTGTTCTCCCTCTACTTGTTTCCTGAAATATTTGGCTGACCTTCAGGTAACCTCACTGGCAAAATAACAGCAGGCAGTCTAAAAGCAAAGGTTAATGGTGGAACAAGGTCAAAAGTAGAAACCAGTTTCACACTGTAGTTACACTGATATAAATTTAGTATAATTATAATGAATAATTATTTAAATCTATGGGATATTAATAAAGTGATTGTAATATTACAGTTGATTTTATGTAGGTTATTTACTCCTTCCTGTGCATCAAAAATGTTACTGCTGATAAAATGATGCAAAAAAATTTGCATGAGGAAATTTGAATAGATTATATTGCCAAGCAGGCTGGAATTTACATATGATATTTTTTCATTTCTATGTCACCCCAGCTCAAGTTGGTAGTGCTGTAGACTCATTTTTAATTTCATGGCTGTTCTATGTAAAGTTTTTTAATAGTCCCACAGCAATAAAAAATGCAATTAAGAGTCCTAGTCATAAACTGGTAACCTTGTTTGAATTATTAGCAGAATTTGAAGACTAAATGGCCACAGATAGCTGCTTTGGTAGCAGGGATTCTGTATTTAAGAAATTGAGGGATTTGGAAGCCTTAGACTTAGGGCTTTAGGATTTCTTCTCATATAAACTTAAGAAAGCATTTGCCATCTTTGCTTGATTTCTTTTTTGTGAAATGTAGAAAATAGTGGTCTTGTGAAGATTAAAAAAAATAAATCCATAGTTCTGATCAGGTTTAACTTTCTGTTGCTTGTGGCACTGTGGAAACCCTCAAGAGATGGATTAGAAGTTGTACCTTACCTTCCAAGGGACCCTGCTATGAATCAACAAGGAGGCAAACCCTAAGAAATCTAGCCCTGTTTTCCATAATATCTCGTTTTCTGGGATGAACTGAACCTTTCAACTTTTGTGACTTAAGTATGGCACCTATTATGAGGACTACATTTTGCTCAAAGTTTGTAGTACATTTGTTTCTAATGCTGTTTACAAAGTATTCCAATATTTATCTCTCATGTTCAGATTGTTTTGCCTTTTTACTGAATGAATATATAAATAAAAGCAGTACAGTTAGACTCTGTGGTCTTTGCTCTAGTGTTAACATACAAATACATGTGTCCATTTGTAACTTTTTCCTTTGTTTCTATGATGAGAGCTCTGTTAGGCTAGAATTATACTTGTGCTCCAAATGTACTGCTAAAAAAATGAGAGACACAATACTCTGTCTCTTTCAAATTATGAAATGGACTGGGTTCAGATGCAGTCCTTACAGCCTTCTATCTTCCTATTTGGGCTCAGAAAAATATTCTTATGTTCCTAAGTTTTCAAATCATAGTCTTGGTAAAGTGTGAAAAAAATGCCTTTGCTTACTAGAAGAAAATGTATCATATGACCTATATGATGCCTCTGTTGTGTTTGTAGATTAACAGTGCCCATCCCACAGGTCTGCCTGTCCAAAGAAGAAGAAGAAGGTGACACAAACAAAGCTCTGCAGGAACCTGGAACATGGGTAACTGTTGCCTGCATCAGTCTTTGTCTTTACTTCAAAGGAAAAAGATTCAATAATGGCACATATGAATTGCTGAGAAGACTTATGAAGTCTCAAAGCAAATGAAGGTACAGATAATTCTGAAACAAAAGAAATTGCAATTTCCATATGACCTTGTGTTTCATATACTGAACATGCTATCCCATCTTATATACTTCAGCTGTGTCTTCCTTAATAGGCATGTCTTCCCAAGAAGTCAATGTGACTGCAAACTCGTAAAACTAAACTTTACCTGTGATCTAAATATAGCATGTATTAGGAACATGCTTGGCCAAGCACTGCAGCTATATGTGTATATGACCATTTCATCTCTTGCTGGACATAATGAACATCAGATACAAAGTCTCTGTAGTTCAAGTTTGTCCTACACTTTAACTTACTTCGTTTCTGAGTATTAAATGAAAAGAAAAATGATTTCCAGCAAAAAGAATAAAATAAATGCTGAAAATTAATAAGAAATAATGTCTTGGACATACCTTTGTGTGTCACCTAGGTAGTACATTAAGAAGAGAAAGGACAAAGTAGTAACACATGCCTTAGAGTTTGAACACCAGTTAGCAGTTCACACAAATGTAATTCTTTTATTCATATTAGCCAATTTAAACTATGCAGGCAAGTGAACACAAGTTATAATTAAACCAGTATTTTGCTATGCAACATATCCTTAGGAGCTCTTTTTTTCTTCAAAGTACATCCTAAAGGTTTACTGACAATGTTTATAGAAGCAGATATTAAAAAGGTCCTTCCCAATTTTTTTTCTTGTCTCTGCTTTACCTTTGAAATCCACAGGTCAAGTTTTCACCATTTGTTTTAATCATAGATTTTTAAGAAGCTGTTCTATTAGTGTAAGTGGAAATAAGAAAGGAACCCTTTGCAAAATAGATGATCTTCATTATGAGAATGGTTGCCCATTCTGAAGTCACAGGAAGAAATCTACTTTAAAAAAAGACAAATAATATTCACATCCAGTATTTGCATCCTCAGCATAATCTTGATGATTATAGGAATAGAGAGAACATCATCTCTCTGGAAGGCTGGACCCTTTGTCTCAGGAAATGTAGAAAAGCCTATACTCATCTTTACAAAAATGCTATCCTTGATTTGAAGACCTAATTCATGTTTCTACTAAAATCACTTTTTTCAATAGAAGCAAGACACTAGCTACCCGACTTTCATGTAAAGGGTATTTTGTTCAGAGATTTTCTTGGTAATTGAACTGGATTTTCACAGGCCTTATGCACTCACTTCTGCAGCTAGGCAGACTTGAAAGGAAAATATAGCTCTTGAATTCTTGCTATCCAGAAAAGTGCATATCTCATCCATGGCCAAGAGGGAAATGTAAAGCAAACAAATGAAGTAGCTTAGATGTGTTTATCCAGTCAAAACTAAACTCTAAAAGGAAATTTGGTGATATAATTACTTGTCTCATAACTACCACATTGATCAAAAGATGTGTTTTGCACTTTGACCATGTAGCCTGTGTGTTTTTGGAGTACATATTTTATCTTTGAACTAAGGCTAAATTAGCATGACATGATCTGACACTGTTACTTTCTGCATGGAAGATTTTTTAATGAGAGAAAACAAGACACCATCTGTTTGGACATGGGCAGCTGACCCTGAAATGCCATTGCTCTGACAGCTCTCTCCACTGTGTGTTGTTCCCAACCCAGAAGATACTTCCAGTAATACTGTTCCCAAATGCCTGGAAGCCACTATCCAAAATTGTAACAGGAAACAGTCTGTCTTCGGAATCCTTTAAGCACAGGGAAATGGCAAAAAGAATTGGGATTAAATGAGATACAACAGTGGGATTCTGCTTGTTTAAATCATTTATCTTACAGAATTCCACAGGAGGAATAGAATTAAAATTTGGCCCCTTAGACCAGAATAGACATGAAGGAGTCACAGAGAGGATTTTATGAAGTCTCAGAAGGTCAAGATTGATTTGCAATAAATGGAAAAGAATCAGAATTGAGTTCTGCTGTGGTGGAGAAGTGACAATGCTCTGCAAGTGAATTTGAGAGTTTTGTTCATAAGAACTTATTGAAAGCAGGGAAAGAAGAACTGGAATTGGCTTTAGGAGGTTTCAATGGGAAGGATGACTGAAAAAAGTCAGTCAGGTCTGTGAAAAGGGGTGGGATTATAGAAAAATGAACCCCCAGCAGATCTTGCAAAACAGGTCACAAACACACTATTGTTTACTTTGGCAGTACCTGAAAGTCAGCCCTGCCCATTGCCAGTGGTACTGGTGAGAAAAGCCTCCACAGATTTCAACTGATTTCCATGAATGAAAACTGGATGGTTTGTTAGCAAACCCTGTTTTCCCTTGGGTATCTGGAGGAAGGTCAAGGAATTCTCTAATGCCCACTGCTAGCTTTTATAGAGCTTTTTGGATGGTGGTGGTAGCTGTACAACACCTTTAAGATGGCTCAGTCAGTTGCTAGAACATATAACAATATATGAATTGTTTATGTTCTTCTTTATTGCTCCTTGGAGAATAAAACTTCTAAGAAATGTTTCTTTCCCTCCCAAACAATGAAAAATAATAAAGTAAAATGCGTAGAACCCTTTAGAGAAAAATACAGGTTGGCAAGAGTAAAAGACATTATTGACTGAACCAGCTGGACAGAAATAAGCTATTTCAACAATTTAGTTCTTCCTATTGGACTGTGTAAAATTAGGTGTAGAAAACAGCTAAAGGCAAAGTCTCTCATAACTCCCTAGTATATTAACTAAGAAACTTAACCTTTTTAAGGGCATGAAAGCTATCTAACAATTTGTCCATAAAAAGCATGGAGTAAGGGTTATTGCCATTTAACAAAGGACCAAGTGCTTCTGTGCCCTGGAGAACAGAAAGTGGTCACTGACAGGGAAGGATTCAGTCCAGAAGGAGATTATGTTCTCTGCTGTCTTGCTTTTTTTCTTGGGAAGAGGTACCAAATGAATAGAGATGTTAATTGACAATTACAGTAAATGTGAACTTACTACAGGCAAGGGCAGGTCTGCATGATCTAGTTTTTCTGAGATAACTACAGTGAGTTACTGTATTTAAAAGCACAGTGAATTAGTGCATTATAAAGCTCACTTAGTATTTTCCAACTAAAGGAATTAAAAGGGACAGTGGAGGTACCAAATATTTAATTTCAAATATCAGTAAGGAACTCTGAAAGAGCTACCTTGTTCACAGGCAGAAGCAAGTTGCTGTGAATCAGGGTATGTCTCAGCATTCCTCATCACTACCGCTCAGGCTCTACTAACCTGTTTTGGGATTCAGGATGGGGAAATGTGTGACTGGATTCCTGTCAGGACAACGATCCCTGCTGACAGACTTCGTGCAAAGGTCTGTTTTGTTAAATATGCATTACATTTTGAAGAGACTCAGGAATGAAACCAATTCCATATATCTTAAAGTAAAATGTAATTACAGAATAAGAATAGGCAGTATGCTCTTTTCCTTCATAGTTTCCTTATTTTATACAAACTGTAAATGACTGACTACAATTCCATGTTCTTATTTACAGGAAGAGGAAACCACAGGGTTATAGCAACTATGCTAATGGTGATCCTGGGTAAAAAACAATTCTTTGTTGTAAATTTTTCACACATGCAGTTTAACACATTAGCATATACAGTCACTTATCTCTCTTATTTTTGCTGCAACATTTTTTCCTATTAATGTTCAACTAGTGGCTCAGGCTTAAGTTTTTTACTCTTTCTACAGTAATGGTATTATAAAAATAAATATTTAATCTTTTTGTCCCTTTGCTCCTTTTCAGTCCAAAGGAACACAAAATTCTATTTCAATATGAACTTCGCCCAAGAGAGGGCTGAAAGGTGAGTGTACAGTTTTTAATTTTAAATTGAACTCAAGCAATTTCATCCTGTAAAAGCTTTTCATTGACAAAATCCATTAATAGTACTCTAGTATAATAAGTCTATGAATAGGCACTTTTTCGTATTTTCTTTGCAAATGTTCTATGGGTGAGTAAAACAAAAGCAACAGCCTTGCAAAGAAGACAATACATTTATGTTTACTTCACCAACATCAACAAAAGGTAAATTTGATGAAAACTTCTTTATTACTATTCAAATGCCACCCTTTGATAAACTTTAATTACTATGTGTTTTCTTATTTTCTGTATACTCACTCTCCACTTACTGTATCCCTGTAATATCAGATGCACAGATGCACCGTAATGAAGCCCCAGCAGCCACCCACTAGTAAGTGACATACTTGGTGCCACAGTAGGGCAGCTGGGAAGGCTTACCCCTTCCACTAAGTCTACCTCTGATACCTGAGTCAGCAAGCTGTTCTTTGCTTTCATCAGGAATGTTAAAGGTACACTCACATTAAACTCAATTTCTTCTTTGTCACTAGTGGTATTTACAATTTTTCATTATCTTCCTTGTTTACTCTTTTTCCTCTGAAAGCTTCATATGATATTTTATGTGAGCTTTTGCATATATGTATTAGAAGATACTTCGTCTCCTAAAAATAGTCATTATCTATACAGGGTCATGATGCTGATACTTCTTCCTGCACCCTTTGAAAGTGGAATAAAAGGTCTGTGATTTTCCAGAGGTCAAAGAGAAAAACCTTGCCCGAGAGACAAGAATCAAATTGCATTTCTTACCCCCTGAGGCAGTGCTCTAACCAAAGTCCAGCCATCCTTTCTTGCTAATGTCTTGGTAGCTGGATAATAAACCTATCTTGTCAGTAATAAAACCAGTTAGTGATAATCATCTGAGCAGCGCAAACAATGCTGCAGACATGCTAAGGAACAGTCTTGTGTATCCAAGAAGCACAGCTGCATTAGAGTCAAGAGTGTGGGAATAAATACAACAGAGAGCATAAACTCTTGGAAATGCATTTCCACTCAGGCAATGTGTGAGTGGGAACTTTACCATAACACTGCCCCTTTTTCTCACTGTTCGTATGTATTTCCAGGATGAGAGTCTAAAGATAGCATGTGAATTTAGCCACTTCAGCGCAATTCTTTCATCTGTCCTACATGCAATTACAGCTCCAAAGGAGAGGGGAAATAAGGCAAGGGTGTCAATATTCTGACGGTCTTGAAGAATTCTTGCTTAAGAATAAACTTTGCTTGTCTTTTGAACATCCTCCACATAGTCTTGAGGATGGAAAAAACTGGCAGGAAGCTGTGCCATGAAGAAATGTCATGAATGGCCCTGAGATTGGCTCAGTTGTCTAGAGCATGGTGCTATTAACACCAATGTTATGGGTTCAATCCCTGTTATGGACTATTTAATTAAGAGTTGGACTTGATGATCCTTGTGGGTCACTTCCCACACAGACAATTCTGTGAATCACAGTTTAAAAGATGCCGATGGTTCTCTCAGTCAAACTGTATCTCAGGTCAGGAAAACAGGTTGAATTGTGTGAAAGCTCTTTAAGGGCTAAGTATTTTATGTAGTAACTGTAGATTTCAGCTCTTGAAGCAAGTCCAAAGCATGCCTTCCTGGGCTGTTTGACTCTCATTAACCTATTTTAGATTTTTCCACTGAGGTAGAGGCCAGCAGATGAAGTATAGGTTCCTTGCCTTTAACCCATCTGAAGAACATGTGAGAAGGAATACCTGTTGTAATTTATTTCTGGTTTACTTCAGCATGAAGGATATGGATAGTTCTGGATCATACATGATTTTTACAATCCTGGCTAAATAATAAACCACTTTTCTGTGTAACTAACATGAAATTTGATCTCTTGCTTCTATGTGGAGGGTTTAAGAATAAAATGGAGGTGAATTTGTTAATTCATTAACATGTAATTCTGTTAATACTCACTCAGAGAATTAAAGCTAAATACTGTTGTTATTCTGAAATCATAAAAACCCATAAGTAATGGTACTAAATTATCCAGATACTGGGAGATTCTTTCAAGTAAAGCTGTTTATATTGTGAGCAAAAAGCACTGTCCATTTGTGCTTAGAGCAAATTATTCTCATTAGTGTTGATCACTAATCCTTCATTTTCATCCTGCTCAGCACGCGTATTAACGCATTGTCTTAGAACTGAGCCTTAGGCAAAAGTAATGTTTTTCACACACACACAGTTTTAATGCCTAGTTTTCAAAAGGCTAAGACATATTACTGCATACAAACAGACACTGGTAAAAGTCCCAATAAATTCTGTGGTATATATATATATATTTCCAATTTAAACATTTTAACGCAGGTCCTACCAAATCCTGCCTACATTTCCCAATATCACTCTGCTGCAGATGGGGAAGTTCTGGTGTATCTCTGCTGGGACAATGGGCAGAAAATACCCAATAGATTCAGTTTCTAGACAGGGAAGTGCCAAGAGGTTACATTTTACTGCATCAGCTGACTTGTAATTCTCAAAGAAGAGGAGTAAACAGAAGTCACAGTGTACTCAGATTTAACTTCACTTTTGAAAACTGTACATTTCTATCTGAATTAATTTCCAAATGTGATTCTATCTTTCTGCATATCTCATATCCTTACAACAAACTGTGTCTCATGCTGAAAAACAAAGAGGAACATAAACCTAACAATTGTGGCTATAATGCAGTAAATTTTTAAAACACCTAGGAAGAAAATGCTAAATTTCAGATTTCCTGTGCATATTTATTTCAGCCTGCACATGCCTGTATATTATGATGTGCTATCCAATTATATAATTCTATTGTATATTTTCCAATTGACTACTATATTAGTCAGTATTGAATTTTCCTTCTTCTTTACTTTTTAGTAAAGAATTATTGTTGCATGTGCCCTCATGTTCTTCTCATATTTTTACTCACCACTTGATGAATTCTGTCTGAGGACAGAAATCTTTTTTTTTTGTCACATAGTCTGACATTAACTTCTTCACAGATACCATGTGTCTAAGATTTTATAATTTTATGATACTAATCAGTTCATTTTCACAACAATCCACTAAGAAAAGAGATTATTACTGATTTCTTTCAGAAGCAGGAATGAGGCACAGAAAGTTAAAGGTCAAAGTATCTGTTGATTTTGGGTACCTAATAAAAACCAGAAAGGATTGTGTAATATTTAATATCAAGTAGCTACTGGCCAGACCACTTTTAATAGTTCCTGGAAGTACAACTCTGAGTGCCTTACACTGCTGTAGGTCTTGACATTCCAGCTCAAACCTGCTGTAGTGGAACAAAGCATGGGCTAATGGAGCAGGTATTTTCTGCTAGCCTTTCTCCCCACATCTGGAGGTAATAGCTGCAGAGGTTTGTATCCAGTAACACAAGGCATCAGTCCAATCGCTTTGAACATGCAGGCAATCAACTCCATATTAGTTGATACAAAAGGCACGGCTGACATATGGCAGCCTCGTATGCCAGCCAATTCAGAGCTGGAAAGACAGCTCTTACTGAACTCACCCACACAGGAGATGGGAAACATAAAGGGTAACAAGCTGCTGGAGACAAATGACTGCAGCAACTACATTTTGGAAGGCCCTAATAGCTTTTTGTCTGCTCAAATGGGACTGAATTTTGCAAGTGGTCATGCACTTGATATGTAATTGGTATGTAGCAAGCATGTTTTGTAACCAAATTACCTAGCTGTCTAAATGCTTGCTTCACACTTGGATATGGATAAAAATAAACATACATGTGAAATCAATGTGTGACATTTGAGATCAGGAAATTAAAATTATTATCAGAGTATGTAAAGTGGCTTTAAAGATCAAATAAATTGAACTACAGAGAAAAAAATATTAACTTCATGATTCTACATAACCAGTATAGAACTGCAGCAGTAGAATAACTAAAACACACCTTTCCAGATTGCAGAATATTGCAGAATAATTTGGTGTCTTTTTATGGTATCAACAGGATGCATTTTTTACTCTGGAGACAATAAGAAGAGGAAACTGTATTTGATTTCTCAAAATAGCAGAGGCCTCTTGCACCATTTAAGCACCTAAACTTAGGATGCTGGTTTCCTACGGTTCTAGACTAGACCTTAGATTACAGAATTACCAGTTGTTTGTACATTGGTCCCAAATAGCTATTGCGCTGTAGTCTGTGCATGTTAGCCCTCCCAAAATTACAGTTCATAGAAGAACTCATTACTATTGTTTGCTCACTGAAGGCTAACTGCTCTCTATGGCTCACTATACAAAGGAAGAATGAAGCATGATTTGGCATCTGATTTGGCGCTGACTCTTGTTCCTGAGCAGAAAAGGGGCCTGTCTCCAAACTACACAGATTCAGGTGGGAGAACTAAATGAAAAACAACATAAAACTATATCAAAGTAGGGAGGAACTAGAAATCATCCCTTCCTCCACTAAACCATGTTATTAACCCTAAAATGTTGTACTTTAAAAGAAAGAAAAGCCATTGCCAAAAAAAATCTAACATTGCACCAGTGGAAAAAAAATGCCATAGGCTGTGAACCACTGGTATGTGATTTAATAGTCTGTCATTGTTCTTAATCCTGTTATTGTTTTCTTTGCTATTTGTTTCCACAGCAAAATTCCAGCAGTGGTAGAAAATGAATAGCGGTGAGACAGCTTGGAGTCTATCTGAAACTGTCTGGTGGTTCTTTCTGTCCTGGATTTTTGCTAGAATAAGATTTAATCCTGCAGCCTTTACTTTGCTGATATCCTCAGTGAATGCTCTGGGAATAGCAATGAGAGCAGGGAGTTGACAAATTGGACAGATAACCACGAATTATTCAACATCCAGCTGCCTTTAGCTGCTATCACTCAGTACAGTTTGCTGAATGACAGCTTGCTTGTACGCTAATAATCAAATTTCCCTGGTTTTAGAACATTTTGTCTTTCATTCTACTTCAACCTTTTTTATCCATCCATCAGTCATTCTCTTTGTAAAACTGAATATGTTTTGAATTGATAACAAAATGTCAACAATGCTAAGTCCTTTGACTGTATGTCAAAGCCCCCTCTATGTTTTGCTTATGATTAACTCTTCTGAATTATTTTGCTGTGGCTTTGTTCATCCCTGCACAAAGAAGCCCCTCTTCACTTTATAAACCACAGAGTCCCTAGTCTGCTATCTGTAAGTAGCTTTAACTGGCCCCAAAGAAAGCTGCAACCTGTATGGAATAGCTAACACACTTATGCCCAGTAAATACATGAATTATTTTTTAAAACTTCTCTCCAAGAATAAGTAATCACATTCAAGTACAGTTGTACTAATTACTAATCTTTGACTACAGAACTACCCCATTAGCCTGCACAGACTTAATTTACCTCCTTGGTACAGCAAAGATTAATATGGAAGAAAGAGCTTCTACTGTGAAAATAAAATGGTTTCTATAATATGTGAGCTAAATCTGCCTTTGTAAATATTATTGTTCTCTCATGATCTCACTATAAACATTTTACTTCTTGCAGAGCATGCTATGTAAACATAAACCTTAGTAAAATAAAGTTTAATTCAGGATCTTCTGACCTTCACTAGAACAACATACAAGCAACAGATTTTCACAGCAGTTCTGAGCTGTGTTATAAAAATAGCTGTATTGACAAATATGTATTGGGAGGAAAGTGTTGTAGTAATGGAAAGAAAGTGCTACCTTACCTACTAACCAGGTTTCTGGTCATGTTAAATAAATGTTTACATGTACAGAGATCTTTGCTTAGAGGGTATAGCAAAGATAGAGTGAGATTCTGCCAGTATTTCATATGATACAAAGGCTTTTTTAAGAAGAAAAACAAATCTCCAATTTTTTCCAACATATGTTGCATGGGGTCTTTGCAAATAGGCAAGTGTACAAAGCCAGAAAACATTTTTAGATTTTTCAAATCCTAACATGTATAAATAGAAGGTCAAATAAGAGAGAGGAGAAAAAGAGTTCTACATTTTGGACCTAACGCTTCTTTAAAGCATTCATGACTCCCATATGTGGAATAACCTACCTATCCTTGTCCTGTAAATCAAAGTTCACAGTAAATTAATTGGTAATCTTAAAAAAAAGGTCTGGCCAAGTTCTGTCTTCTGAGATTAACATGTATCAGGAAAGAAAATGTGATTTCAGAAGTATGATGGGTGATAGTGATTAAGGATGTAAATTCTGCACTTAAGTGCAAGTCCAGTAAAGAAAAAGGATTATGTAGTTTATATATCAGAATTTGTTCCTTGTACTTTACTGAAAACTATCTACAGAAAAGGATTTCTAGCAGCAGATTTTACCACTTCTGCAGCCTTCCTGGCATTGCCAAAGTCAGGAAATTAGGACAATATGAGACTATTGTTCTAATTCCAACACTAAAGGAAATAACAGTTCTGACATAGGAGCCAGGTTTTGGTTGGCTTTCACCATGTGGAGAGAGAAAAGGTGAGACAGTATTTTTGCCACTGAATTATTTGCTTTCCTTCTAAGACTGGAATTTCATATTATCCACTAAGTCACCATATTAAGACAATAGCATTGAGACACCATCAATTCTCTATCAGTCACTCTAAATTTGAGATGTCAGGGCAAGCCTTCCACTCTCATTACTTACCCAATCAGTCTCCAGCTGCTCCTTGTCAGCTAAAGATGCTTGACACAGTATTTAATCCCAGGGTATATTGATATCAAACAGCATATTTATGTCATTCCAGAAAGGAATTGTTCACTAACCACAGCAAACATTTCCTGTAAATCCTTCACAAATCCAAGCAATCTTTCTTTTGAAGACTTTCTGGATGAAGTACTTCTACCCTAGGATCAGCAATTACTTCAACTAATATATCCAGAGGATCAGTACACCACATTTCTTCACTTTGTTCTTAGGAAAAACAAACAAACAAACAAACCAGACAGAGATAATGTGTGTTTTGTGCTAACTACAAATTAGCATGTTTTATGTGTAATGTAGGACATAGACAGTACATAATTTTCAAGAGCAGAAATTTTGCTACTTCCAGATCTTCACAGGTGAGATTTTCAGCACTTGCATTATTTTTACTAAAGTGGTGCACGTGAAAACATGCACGGCTGAAGATGTCCCCATGGATAGGGGTTTCACATCTTAAATGTGCACGTCAGCACTAGCTATGAAATTTTAACAGATCCAAAATAAATACACGAGTTTTATTGTACTTAATTTATTCCTATCAAGTCTCAAGTAAAACCTTCAGTGAGGCAGAAGAGGAGAAAACCTGAACATTGGCATTCTTCTTGGAACACTAGTTGATTTTTAACTGGTGAGAAGTAAGACTGTTTCCACAGCAAGAGTGCTTTGGATCCTGACTTTCAACAGCAAAACAGAGCTTTCTACCTCCTAAGGCACATTATTCTCTTTTAATTGTTCATTTCCTCTCTCCTGTTCTGTCTGCAAGAATTGAACAGATAATTATCACACTAAAGAGTTTGCTTTCTATAGAATTCCTCAAGGATTTGTGAGGCCACAGATGCCCTTGCCTCTAGCCTATATAGAAACATTTAAAAACAAGACATGTGAATAACAAAGCAAATCTGTGTAAAGAGTTGCATGACATCACTTTAAAGTAACTTTCATAGTAATGTGAAATCTTAAAATCATTGTTACACCTGTTGTATTTCATTCCTTCACTGTTCCGTAAAGATGTTGCTCCAACAGCAGCTGCTGTGGTCCTGTCAACCTTCATCTGCTTCATCCTCATCCTTCATCTGCTCTTCTATCATCTCAACATGTCAAAAAAACCAACCTTGTAATAGTGGTTGCAAAGTGTCAAAATAATTGTCCATTCCATGATTACTTATATTTCTTACAATACTTCCTAACAAATGAGCAAACACTTGATTCTTAGTGCAAAAGCTGGGATTAGTTTTCCACTTCTTAAGAGGCCCATAAGTTACAAGAGAGCATCAGTGCCCTGGAGAGATTTTCCAAGAGGTTGAGCAGATCCAGGCCTTTCCAGGTTTTGAAGGACATGACCCACAAACAGAAGTCCCCCTTCAGTAAAGCTGGCTATGTAACAACACAGTCCTTACTACTTGCAAGAATTTTTATAACACAGCGTGAAGTCTTGCTGCAGAAAGAGTTGTGATTCATGGACCAATATAAACACCATGTGATTGGAATAAGACATTATCAAAAAAATCCCTCAATATTTATTGAAAACAGAACACTTAGTATCTGCTGATTAGGCACTTGCAGGACTTGTGGTTACATTGCTGATTTCTTCAGCACTTACACACATCCAGATCTAACAATCCAGCAAAAAGACAGGTCATAGCTTTAAGGATCAATGGATTCAAAGCAATGGAAGTAAGAGATGGTAATTTTCTCACCCTAAACAAATATATTCAATACCATGTGGAAAATACTCTTTACCATGGAGTATGTATCACCCCATGTTACATTCTCACATACATTTTAATTTTATTATCTAGCTCTTTGGTACTACCACAAAGGTTGTATTTCCCTATTGGGTGTAACAGAGCACTGGTAAAACCCAGGAAGTCCTACTTCTCCTTTCATTTCATATGTATTGCAAAGTCTGAAGTGACAATATCTCTTCTGAATGACATGTGAAGTAGATCATGAGTGGCATCCCTGGGTGCTTTAGTAAAAGTAACTGCAGTGCTTCATCTAGATTCATTAGGATAATTACAGGGCCCTGATGTGAATTTAGCCTGTTAGCTTCTTCTATAAGAGTTCTTGTTCAATTCATCCTGCCAGCCTTTTCACATTTTTCCCCTTTCAGCAGTTACTGAATTTCAATGGTAGTTGAAATACAAATTTCTCTTTGGGGAATCAAGTACAGAGGATTGTGACAGGGCAATCTACTGCTTTAAAGTTGTGTCAAGCAGGATGAACCTGTATTTATTTTAAAAATGCATCAAGAATGTGTTATTCTCATGATTTTTTGCACCCTACATTTTTGCAGTTTAAAATACAGCTTTACCAGGATGCCTCCTTTATATATTTAATAGCATCCCAGAATCATAGAAAGGTTTGGGTTGAAAGAAACATTTAAAATCGCCTAGTTCTAAGCTCCCTGCCGTGGGCCACTAGATCAGATTGTGCAAAGCCCCATCCAATCTGCCTTGAACACTTCCAGGAATAAGGCATCCACAACTTCTCCAGACAATCTGTTCCAGTATTTCACAACCCACATAGTAATGAATTCCTTTCTAATATCTAATCTAACCCTGCTTTCTTTCAGTTGAAAAAAAACATCCATCACCAGCACTCTTGTAAGCCCTCCTTACATACTGGAAGGCCACAATAAGGTGTCCCTGGAGGCTTCTCTTCTCCAGGATGACAATCTCAACTCCCCAACTGTCTCAGCCTGTCTCGGCACGAGAGGTTCTCCAGCCCTGTGATCACCTTGCTGTCCTTCCTCTGGACCCTCTCCAGCAGCTCCGTGCCCTTTTCATGCTGAGGACCTCTGAGCTGGATGCAGCACTGCAGGCAGAGGGGCAGAATCCCCTCCCGCGACCTGCTTTGGATGCAGCCCAGGACGTGAATCAGATATTTTTCCCGCCACCCCTTCCAAAACACTGAGAAGGTATCTTATATCAGCGTGCAAGTAGCTGTCTATGAGCTAAATCCTGCGTTTCCTGCCGCGGAGCTGCGCGGCCGGGCCGGGCCT
>VZTZ01000145.1:0-18408 GCA_013400955.1 Drymodes brunneopygia
GTCACTGTGTTTCCTCCTGCATCCAACTAAGGATGAAGATTCTTCTCAGCCCTGCCAATGTATTTATAGAAGCTTTTTTTTGGTTTTTTTTTTTTTTTTTGCTTTTACAACAGTAACCAGATTAAATTCCAGTTAAGCTTTAGCCCTGCATAACCCTGATACCCTTGAATTCCTTCTGAGTTAACTGCCCCTTCTTCCAAAGGTCATACACNGTCCAAAGGTCATACGCTCCTTTTTGCCCCGGAGTTCCAGCCAAAGCTCCCTGTTCAGCCAGGCTGGTCTCCTTCCCTGCTGCCACATTTTTCAGCATATGGGACCATCTGCTCCCATGCCTTTAAAAAGGCACATCCAGCCTTCCTGAACTCCTTTGCCTTCCAGTGTTGCCTCCCAAGAGACTCTGACAAGATTTTCAATGAGAGGAGGCCTTTAATTCATCAGCCCTCCCACCTGCTCTTGCTTTCAGATAATTCCTGCATCCCATAGAGGCAAAGGGAGACAATTTCTCTTTTGTTCATGGGTCTTTGCACCTGCCCCTGAGCTTTAACAAATGTTTCACAGAGCCCCAGGAATCACAAACTAATTCTGAGAGGTTCCCNAAATTCCAGTTAAGCTTTAGCCCTGCCTAACCCTGATACCCTTGAATTCCTTCTGAGTTACCTGCCCCTTCTTCCAAAGGTCATACGCTCCTTTTTGCCCCGGAGTTCCAGCCAAAGCTCCCTGTTCAGCCAGGCTGGTCTCCTTCCCTGCTGGCACATTTTTCAGCATATGGGATCATCTGTTCCCATGCCTTTAAAATTTTGTTCTTAAAAGCACATCCACCCTTCCTGAACTCCTTTGCCTTCCAGTGTTGCCTCCCAAGAGACTCTGGCAACCTTTTCAATGAGAGGAGGCCCTTAATTCATCAGCCCTCCCACCTGCTCTTGCTTTCAGATAATTCCTGCATCCCATAGAGGCAAAGGAAGACAAGCCTTCACCTCAGTGCTGATCTCCAAACTATAAATATCCTTTCCTCTGTGGTAAGGAGGGTCCTTAGACTGGATGGAGCCAAACCCTTCCAAGGGAACACACCCTTGTCTTGTGTGTTTTGTTTTTATTTGGTCTTTTTTCTTCCCCAGAATGGGGCTTCTCTTCCCATGTTAGGTGACTCCTCCTAGATGAGGAAATGCCTTCCCTGAAAAGTCCTCAGTGCATCCCTGACTACATCACCAAATGGTCAGATGTGTTCTTACCTCAAGGGAACTGCCAGGAAAGATTATTTTCCACTGGGTCATAATTACCTGCTGCTACTTCCAACTGGCCGAAAAAAGAACACCAGGAGAGACTTCAGCAACTTTGGTATTAGACTGAGCAGGCACAAGGAGCGGTAGATAAACCAGCTGGCAGGCTTGAAGGAGCAACTCAGCTTCAATTTCTCTTTTGTTCACGGGTCTTTGCACCTGCCCCTGAGCTTTAATGAATGTTTCACAGAGCCCCAGGAATCACAAACTAATTCTGAGTGGTTCCCAAAGCTGCTGAGGCACTCTTACTCAGGACCATTATTTTCTTCTCAGAGGGGTGTCTCTGTATCATAACAAAAATGCAGCTGCTACAGTATCCTCACCTGAAGGGCAAAGTCTTTTGGGTTTTGGGGGAGGGGGTCCCCATTATACTTATTTTAAGAAAAGGTATGTTGAAAGCTTGAATTTAAAAGAAAATAAATACATAAAATCCTTTACCTGACCAGTGAGTCAGGGAGTGGCTCCAATTTCCACAGCCTGTGCTACAGTCAGCCAGGGACTCTGCTCAGTTGCTGCTCAAGGTCTGTCAGAGATTTTGGNGCCTGACCAGTGAGTCAGGGAGCAGCTCCAATTCCCACAGCCTGTGCTACAGCCAGCCAGGGACTCAAGGTCTGTCAGAGATTTTGGCTTTAGTCCTCCCCTGGTGATTGCTGCACCCAGTTCAGTGTCCACACTGATCCCACAGCAGCGTCACCCTGTCCACCCTCTAAACTCGCCCTTCCCACCAGCTCAGCTCTGCCACGTGCCCCAGCAGCCACCTGAGCACTGAACCTGCACAGGGCACAAGGAAAGGCTTGTCTTACCTTATCTATTGTAGGGTTCTCCTGATTTGTTTGCTATCAGCCCCGTGTGGAGCTCCAGAGGCCCCTGGAGCAGGTGGGGGTGGGAAGTGCAGCTCAGCAATGCCTTTCATCCCACTGAACAGAGAATCCGCCTTCCCCGGGCACTGCTGTAGCAGAGGAGCCAGCACATCCTTCCTCTCCCTTTCCTGCTTTGCAAATGGAAGATCACAGGAGTTACTGGAAAAGCATCTGACAGCAGGGCTGGGGCAGCTGAGGGAAGTTTCACTAAGACCAGCCAGAGCTGGGGCATGGCTGCCTCAGCTTCTCTCTGTGAGGTGATGCACAGAACCACGGCCCTGCTCTCCCAGTCAGTGCTCACCCCCTCAGGGTGCCCATGCTCCCTGCCAAAGCCCCACACAGACCCCATGTCCTTCAGCCAGGCCTTGTTCAGCCCAGCAGGGACTCAGCAGCTCAGTGCAGCTGTGTCAGCATCCTGTGAGCGTCCTCCCAGAGCCTGGAGAGCCAGCNTTCAGTGGTTACTGCTGAACATCACACTTCTCTCTGTGAGGTGATGCACAGAACCACGGCCCTGCTCTCCCAGTCAGTGCTCACCCCCTCAGGGTGCCCATGCTCCCTGCCAAAGCCCCACACAGACCCCATGTCCTTCAGCCAGGCCTTGTTCAGCCCAGCAGGGACTCAGCAGCTCAGTGCAGCTGTGTCAGCATCCTGTGAGCGTCCTCCCAGAGCCTGGAGAGCCAGCACGGGGCTGCACAGAGCCTGGAGCCCCCAGCCCAGCTCCTGCCCAGGGCAGCTGTCACAGCACCCCCCTCTCACTGCTGGCTGGGGCTTCCCGTGCAAGTCCCTTCCCTGTCTGATTCAGCCTCGGAGCTCTCTGTTAGAACGGGATTGCTCATTTCCTCACAGGGGTTGGGGAGGTCAACTTCACCCTCAAAATGTTCATGATGTACTTTTTCCCATAATTTCAGAGGAAGCTCGTAACTCCCTCAGCTTCTGTTATTGTCAGCATCAGAAAACTGTGTAATTTTTTTATCTGTTCTCTGCTTGCTTATCCATTCCCACAAGGAAGGGCAAGGACTGCATATCTCAGCTGGGAACCAAGGGTGATGACGTTAAGCCAAGGAAGAAGGAGCAGAGATGAGCCTGACCTTCGGGTTTCCAGGTTTATGGAGTAATCCTGAATCACCCTTCCTCTCCCACCACCACACCTGCCCTTTTGCTAGCATTCCCTTGCCAGCGCAGGAGAAAATCCAGCAGCCTGGAAGCTCAGACTCACATGTGCCAGGAGTTGTTTATACTCTGATTAACGAAGATAAGCCACCCATTGTACTGATGCTCAGAGGGTGGAATGACACCAGAAGGAAAACAGTATTCCTACAAGCTGTTGTGGCAGGAGGGAAGATTATTTCTTCATACTTAAACATCTATTAGGAAACAGTTGTCAGCATATTTCTATTTCCAGTATCCAGCCTGGCACAAGAGCAGAGGATCCACAGGGTCTTCAGGCTTCACGACACAAGCTTCATTACTGTAGAACATTTCCTGCCTCCTAAATGGATTTTAGTTTGCTTGATCAGGTTTAATTTTTATTTTTGGCATGACTTTTCCAGTGAGCTTGAGCTCAGGAAATGGGCACCATGTGCCCTGCACAGCAATTCCTGGTGCATCCTGTAACAAACCCCTCAGCTCTGTGCTGGCCACGCTTAGAGCAGAGACTTTCCTCTGCAGTTTGTCACCCTGCAGCAACAGTGAGGCCTTCTCTGAACTCAAAAGCTGCTCTGATTCTACATGAGCTAAGACTCACAGCCAGTAATAAACCCCTGGTTTTCATGGGTGTGGGATTTAGGACCAACCTGAATAAACTTGGTTTATTTACCCCTCTCGGGCATTTCAGTAGGAGTTAGACTGTGTAAGTCCTGCTGTTGTGCTCATCTTTTTACTGGGAAAGAAAGTCTGCTACAGGAGGGATGAGGAACTGGTGTCTGCCGGGAACAGCTCAGCTGAATTCCCAGAGAGAAGTGGACTGAAGCTGTGTCTTCCTCCCAGGAAAAGGCTCTTCCTGCCCTGAGCCCAAGGAGGAAGCCAGGGCTCCCATCACCACTTGAAAAGCTGCTCAGAGCAGGGGTAAGAACAGCCAAAGCTGCCTCCGAGCTCCCTCTCACTCCGTGGTTACCTTCACTTCATCACTCCAGGGAGGCAACTTTCAGCAACTTGTAGCAGTTTAATTATGGGATGAATACAGCAGCGAGCCCAAACCTCCCCCCAGGTGGGTTCTGAAAGCCTCACTGACACATTCAAATCTTGCTTCCCAGGAGAGAACTTCTGATTTTTAGCTCACCATGAACAGATAGATGTGTGTGCATATTTATGTAAAACCTATAGTGCAAATAATTTAGTAATTGAAAAAAACCATCCCCAAACCAATTAAGGGGTAAATACAGCAAAGTTTTCAAGCTCTTGGGCTGTCAACCATGACTTGTTCTCAGCAGCAAACATCACTCCCCTTTATCCCCTGCACAACAGAAACTTTTTTCCTGCAGGTAAGTGTCAAAGAACAAATAAACATTAGCAATAGCTAAATGTCTTCCTCCTTTCTAAGTGTCTCAACCACTTTTTTATTTGCCTGACAGCTTGGAGCCAGGTAATGGAGGGAAGAAAGGAAGGAAGGAGGGAGGGAGAGAGGCTTTTCTACAGAACGCTGTTTGCTCTTCTAACAAGGATCATAAACACCAAGTGTTTTAAGGGCACAATCACACCCCGACAATAACTTAAAAGCAAAGTTTATAGTTCAAACAATGCAAGTAAATATTTTGACATTTGCTCATTTCTTTGATTCCTGCTCAAATAGTTTCCTACTCCCAGTACACTGGGATTTCCTTAGGAATAGCTGGAAAAAACCCTATTTATAGTGAAGTTCTGAGAAGAGACAGCAAAGCATCACCTCAGAGGAGCACCTTCAGCAGGGCAGAACAGTGCATGGCTGAGGAAAACCTCAGCATGGAGCAAATTAGCAATGAAACTCAAAGAAGGGAAAAAACAAGGAAAAAATTATTTATCAGAGGGCAACAGCAGGATCATGGCATCATAATGGATGTACTGATTTTGAAAATATTCACTCAACCTGGTGAGGACACATGGTCCTAATACCACAGCACCAGTTGGGGGGACAATAGTAATCAGTTCATTTGTTAACTCACTTCTTCATGTCTCCACCTTCATTTCTACCTCCCAACTCGCCGTGGTCCTGCTGGGTTGAACACACAGGGAGTGTCCATTGCTCCCCCTTGGCAGTGCAGATCCCAGTGGATCTGCCAGGCTGGGAATGCCCATCCAGGGCTGTTCCCCACCCCCTGCACAGCTCTGCATTTACTGGACTCAAATGTGCTCCGTGTGAAGCAAAGAGACAGCAGTGTCAGCAAAGTGCCCGAGCTGGACCCGGCAGCTCCTCACAGCCCCTCCTGCTGCCCTGCCAAGCACAGAGAGACTGCTCTGCTGGATCTGCCAAAGGAAAAACGCTGAGAGCTTGAGGAAAGTGGGCAGACTCCACAATAGAGGTGGTTTTCCAAGCCTGAATATACATAAAATTGTGTGTGCTGTGGCACACGTGCATCAATATGCTTTGTATTTGTATCTACATAACAGGAATAGCCCAAGAGATTTCTTATGCTGAAGGCCTGGAAAGCTGAGGTTACAGCAAGTCTGTAAACTCAGCAATTCATGAAAAAAAGATTTATACCTTTTTTTATCACATTATATCACCAAGGGTAGAGAAAGATGTCCCATAGTATCAGCTGGAGTTCAAGGTGTTCCCTGTGAGTACTGACATTCCTGGGTCAAATTCCAATTTCAGAGCTTCCCAGACATGCTGGCTCCACCCCAGAGCAAGGGCCAGCACAGCACCTCAGCTCCAACAGCTTTCAAGTGATGCACCATAAATCATGGAGTGGTTTGGGTTGGAAGGAACCTTAAAGCTCCTCCAGTTCCACCCCCTGCCATGGACAGGGACCCCTTCCACCAGACCAGGTTGCTCAGAGCCCCTCACAGGAGCCTGGGATGGCCTCAGACCCATCTTGTGGGGTCACATGGACTCAGGCACATTCAGGTTCCTCAGGTGGTCACAAATCTGTCTCCTGTGATAGAAAGGACTTCATTCCCCCAAGTCCCTGCCTTGAGCTTTAGAGGCTTGAGAGATGTGGGAAGAGAAGTTACCATCAAAAACTGAGGCACAGTTTTTGAGTACAGCACACTCTGTGTGTCAGCTCGAGGAGCCTCACACCAGTGAAGACAACTCCCAATGCCAGGGCCTGACTTTAGCCCAAATTCTTTCCATAGAACAATAAGATAGCAGAAATCTTTTACGTAATCAAGTACACAAAACAGTTACTCCTTCATCTACATATGGTTTTTCTGACTTAACTCCTTGCTTGCAGGCTCAGGAACACTGCTGCAAAAACACTCTTTGCAAGGACACCTCAACCAGCATCCCNGACAAGAAACAGTTTCTCCTTCATCTAAATATGTTTTTCCAAACTTAACTCCTTCCTGCAGGCTCAGGAACAAGGACACCTCAACCAGCATCCCATGAGAAAGGCTCCCCAGGGAACAAACATCCTCTGCCCCATCCAACAGTGCCACAGGTTGAATTTGGGATGACTTCCCCAGTGGCCTAACGCACCCATGGGTCACTGCACTGCAGGGAAAGAGAAGCAATAACATTAAACACAATTCATTAATTAAAATAAACATCCTGTAATCTGGGTAAAGCAGCAACATTCAGAGGTAACAGACACTGACCAAAATAGAGGCTATTCCCCATTCTGTATCAATCCCAGGCTGCACACCCGACGATTTAAATTAAATGCCCTCTAAAGGAAGGAAAAGGATTCTAAAGACATGAGAGGGAGCCATGCAATCCCTGCAGCAAGAACCTGCACGGNGACCGCTGAGGTTTTTATTTGGCACAAGATTAGAATAATTAATTTTAAAAATAAACTTCAAAAAGTTTCATTGAACTGTTTTTTGATTTCAGCCTGAAGTCAGGAAAATTCCCAGCTGACCCTAAACTACTTTTAGCAAGTAATTTTATAAAGACATTTCCATTGATCTCAAATCCATTCAAGGCATTGGATTGACACATACAAAATAGAGCTAATATTTTATTTTCATGCAGTTACTCAATCTGGATAAATTAAATGCTTTTGAAACTAAGCAGCATGTTGAGAAAAGGAAGCTGACTGTAGTCTGAACCACAATTAGATGCTTAATTTGCTATTAGGAATTGGTAGGCATTGTTCTTTGGGGAAGTGGAAATTACATCTGACCAGTGGATATGGTCATACTGGTGTAGGAGACATTCCTGGAGGAGCTCAGTTACAAACGTGATTAATAAGTGCACCCATGAGTTTCATGTGGAAAGAAAATGATGTGAAAAAAAATCATGTAAGACTTGAATCAAAGACGTAGAATTCCTGTCCAAACTACAACCCACAATACACCACAAACCCTTCAAAACATCATTTCCAAAGTACAAAGTGAATGTCAAGAGGCAGACACCGACTCTAAATTACAACACTTTATTGCAGCATTGGCAAAGGTCAGATTTCTGAAGCTGGTGAAGATCGGGTGGCATTTCTGTATGAAATGTTACAATTTTACAAGTCTCTCTTCCTACATGCAGAAACCAAAACCAGTGGTAAAAAGAATGTTAAAAGAGCTAGAAAAAAGAATTAGTAGTAACATACAGATGGGCTCCTTAACTCAATGAACTATCTCTACCTGAAAGCAAACAAAACCCTACGCTAATAAATAACAGATTGTCAAAAACAGACCAAGAAACCTCATTTCTACTTAGAAAAAAAAATAAAAATTCTACTTGTTTTCAGACTTAAATCTTTTTTTTCTTTAAACTTTTTTGTTTGTTTCAATAGACACAGAGGCTTATCAACCCATCAAGATCAACAAAATATTTGGATCCACTCCTTGACATCCTCCTGTTATGCTGACTGGCACGTTTTGGTTTTCAATGATACATACAATGGGCTCAACTATATCCCTGTCCTTAGGCTGGTGTCAGGCTGTTCCAAGCAGTACGAGTCAACACCCCGTGTTCATCAACTTCACTTTCTATTTTAAACCTTAACAGACATTTTACCTCCTTGGCTCTTCAGTTTTTCACCCCTCCCCACCCCCTTTCTGGCACATCTGGCAGCAAAAGGCTTCTCCTTAACCAAGACCATCCTCGCTGAGGAGTGTTTGAGAGGTTATCCTACTCGGCAGGGTTTTCTTCTGGATTTTGCCATTTGCTCTATGCTTTTCTACCGTAGCTTTGCAGCCCCCAAAGAACTTCCTTCCAACACCAAGTGCTCGAGTCGGAGACAATGTAACTTGCGGTGAGTTCAGAGCTTTATTTCCCTGCAGGCTGAGCTGCCAAAGGCCTTTCCCGTTCCAGTGCCATCGGCTGAACTCCAGGCTGCTCCCGGCTCTCACCGAGCTGCTCGCAGGTCAAGCTCCCCATCTCGCTCGTTTGCTTCTGCTCCTATGAGAAGATTAACCCTCAACGCGGTTCCCATAACAAAAAGCTTTTTTTGGGGGGGTGGGGGGGGGAGAGGGGAGGCTGCTCTTCGTGCCCCACGGCCCCAGCCTGTCCCAGGTTTCGGTTCTGAACGCTCTAGGCCGACATGCTGAGATGTGTCCACTGCTCTCGTTTAATCGCTGGAGGACTCCACAACACCAGAGATACAGGACCTAATGAAATGCCACTGGCGGCTTCATCAGCGTCTCCTGCAGGGAGAGAGGAACCAGATCAGTCTGAGGTGCCCAGAACCCTGGGGGAGAGTGGAGAGAGGAATCACATCAGTCTGAGGTGCCCAAAACCCTGGGGGAGAGCGGCCCCCAAAAGCAGCTGCCACTCACTCGGATCCTCTATTACCCTCTAGCAGAAAGTTACACATTTCTCCTTTCTGCACAAACATTTCAAAAGGCCACACCAGACAAAAGCAAGGGGTTAATCTGTACCTTATCATCCCAGATGAGATGCTGAGCTACTGAAGCACTGCTGTGAATTTGTTGAAAAAATGAGTTATTGTAAATAGTTTTCATCTTTCTGTGCAGTTTCTTAATGCTTAGAAGTTCTGCAGAAATGTTACAAAGGGCTTTCTACAGGCAAATTATTGGTTAGAACCTTTTTTAGAGTCAACAGGTGCATTAAAATCTTCCACCATCTCTTGTTCATGAAACACATCCCTACCCACAAGAAGTCACATTTAATTCTCTTAAGAACATACAAATGCTTGAAGAATGATACCAGTTTGTAGGCAGGGGATTCAACAAGAGCAGGGCAATGCAGTAGAAGGCCACCCCACTGTCACTAACCAGCACAGCTGCAGTTACTGCATCTGGGCTCATTTTCAGCTGATTTTAGGCTGCAAATTAAAATTCGTAATACACAGCAAAATACAACTTCAATGTTTACAATTCCAAGAAAGATCCAGGGCTGCACACCCAGGTTTTTCACCATGTAAACACAACAGTTCACCTTCAGTGTTTGTTAGACAAGTTTGATCTAAACCTTTTTACTGAAGATCTTGCAAGAAAAATGTTACAGATATGTTAACTGGACATAGCAACTTCGGCATCTCTTGTACCAGATGAAGCTTTCACACTAATTTTGTATTTGTACATGTTGCTTTGTTTTAATATCCAGTATTTGTTTATATAAAAGTGCTGTGTATATATGCCAGGAAGTCCCAAGCTGATGCGTCACTAGAACTCACTGCAGCACTGCCTCTGTTATTTTGTTTCAAGCACCTTTTAGTGTCACAAAAGGTAATATTCCAATTCCTTGTGGCACACTCAGTATCAGGAACCCTGGCTATGTGCTGTCAATAGAAAGGAACTGTAATTTTCATTTATTTAGTAGACTGACATCTCACTTGCAGAATGTTACAACTGAGGAGGGACATCACTGAACTGCAGGATCATGCTTTTACCTCTCCATCTCCCCTGAGATTACAATTTGTGTAAAATTCATACCATTGGCTTCTCACTGAACATTAACACTGCCTACTTGTGATAGGGAAATACACAGAACCTCTGCAACAAACCATGGCTGGAGCAGAAAACTAGAAGCCATGAAAACACACAGAAACATCACACCATAGGCTATGAAATAATCACAAAGCCATAGAACAGGTGAAGCTGGGGAAGCTCAGTCAGCAAGACAACATTACAGCTTAAAGTGAGAAGTGCCCAGAGGAATATCAATAATCAACTCCTTTCTGCATGTTGCTGACATCACAAGATCACAAAAATCACTTTTTTTTTTGACAGAGACCTTTGAAGTTGATTTCACACTTGCCCCTAATCCCTCCTGTCCTCCAATCCACAACACTGCATTTCTGCATTTCTTCACAAATCTTCTCACAAACTTCCTGCTCCAAACACCTCCTCTCCCAACTCACTCCCTGCTTTGCTTTTCTCAACTAATCTCAGCTTCGATGCTCTTTGCTCTCTCCCCTAATCACCCAAAATCATGAACAAGAAACAGAAAACACCAAAGTGCCCATTAAATACCTATCACATCTGACTTATCACATTCCATACTGTGAACATCAGAAATTCAAATAAACCACAAAAGCTGGACTCACCTAAGCAAGAGAATCCTAACTTCTGCAAGGTATTATATAAATCTCATCTATCCATCAAATATAAGATGCTCTGACAAAAGGAATCAAAGTCAGTGTGCAGAGTGGGTTGGGAGCAGGAAGGTGTTCTGGGGGGGTTGATAGTTGGTTTCCAGAGGGCCACAAAACTGCAGGGGTTTTTGGTAGGTAGTTGTTATTTTATCTATATTGGAAGAACTTTTTCAAACACAGGAGTCTTTCCAACTGAGCACGGCTTATAAATTCAATTTTGTCTTCCATTCCCACTAAACTGAACTGTGATCAGGTGTCCCTCCAACTCTACTGTCTGGGTTAGACTCACACCCAGCTTGCAGAGCTCAACAAGCACCACCCTGCCAAGGCAAGCACCTGAGGCTTTTCTTATTCTTTCTTGTTCAGCTCCAGTGCAGTCCACCAGAAGCAGCTGCAGGATTTGGAGCCACCCTTCCATATTCCTCCCCTTGCTTTCCTTCCATGAAACAGCTGAAAAGGGGGGTTGGAATTTCCTAGCTGTGTTTGAAAGGCTCATCTCAGTAAGAGATGAATTCAAAGCTTCATAAAACAGTATTGTCAATGCATCAGCTTCATGACAGGTGATGTATGAATTGTGTTGGTCCAGTAGCTGAAACAGGAAATCACATTAAATTCACATTTCTCCTTATTATCCAAACTCTGATTTTTCAGCATTAATGCAATACTCTTTATCATGAGAATATTTAGCTAATAAAATCCCAGCATCCTGTTATTACTGTTGTGCCTCATTTTTCTTTATTAAATGGTTTAAAGAGAAATAAGAGTCAGATGTAAACAGGAGACCTAAAAATCACTATTTAACTTGAATATGATCTGGTTTGCCAGCTTGTGCATCCCCAGGGGAACTATGGACACAGGCAGGCCCTTCTTACTACACTTTCAAAACAGCAACAAATTCTGAGGTTACTGTTTTTAATAAGGAGAGGTTTAACAAGATAGAATCCTTGGTAAGGCCCCGATCTCAACAAAAGAAATAATTACAGGGAGAAATTTGACTTTCTTGGTAATCAATGTTGGTAAACAGATTTTATATAATGTGGTTATTTTCATTTCATTTCTAAAGCCAAGCCATTTAATGGAACTCAATCCTCTTAAACAAAGGAAAACCACTTCATTTTTGAAGAAGCTGTTCGTAACTGTAAAAGTCTATTTTTATGATAATTCCATCACCAAAAAAAATTACTTTAGTAAATTTTATGTTTCCTGAAGAGAGTCATTTAATAGCCTGAGAGCCAAAGGCCTCTCTTAAAACACAAATGCTACAGAACTGGAGGCAAGAGAGAAAATTGTTTTCTTCCCACTTCTGCTGAAGCAAATCAAGGAACCCTACTTCTAATGGAGTCACAGTAAATTATCTTTAAGGCCAGTCAGCCTTAAATGTATGAGTCCCAGAAAAAATCTCCTCCTTACACAATTAGCAGGTCTCAAAACCTAAGGCAATACAAGCAGGCAATTCCAAACACACAGGACTAAATTCCAATTTTTGATCCAGCATTTTGCACATACTAAATAATAAGAAATCTAACAAATCCTGTAAATCTCACTGCATTTACTTTAGTACAGAACAAGGATATTAAAAGAGGAGAAATAAAGTAAAAACTGCAAAAGATTTCTCTTTTTTAAAAGACATAGAGAAGGATAATTGCTTAGTGAGATCCAGTTGTTCAAGGCCAAAAACATGGAAGAACCCAATGCTGCCTTCATTAATTTCTGAAATGAACTGTTACAATAGGTAGATTTGGATTTAACTTCCTAAAAGGTGTTTGAAACACAGTGCTTAGGGCATGTTTAGCAACACAAAATCAAAGATAAAAACAACAAATCAATTTCTCTACTCCTAACACTCCCTGAAATGCAAGAAAGGTCTCATCCCTATCTCAGCTATCAGAACCTATCACATTGTACATTACAATGGAATCAAGCAGATTTATTTGCTCAGTTTATCCCTAACCTCAAGAATTTTCTAATGAAAAGTTGCACACCTTAAAGAAAGCAACAAACTATTACTTCCAGTAAGTTTGAGTTATTTTGCAAGAAAATAACAGTTGTGTTCACCTACAAAGAAGCAGCAACAACACAACACAGCGTCCTTATGGAAGTGGTAACATCTGTGTTGCACACATTGGTTCTACCAAGTAGGCATGTGAAACCTTCTCTAAACAGAGATTATAATTAACAGCTCAGCTCCTATCTGCTCTCAGTGAGATCCTTCAGTGTCCTCAGAATTCACAGGGTAACTTTTTAATAAAGCATCAGGGGGGTCTGGATAGAGACTGCAGTGCAACCTTTAAAGTCAGAAGACAATTTTCAATATATCCTATGAATCAGATGCTCTAAGAATGCAGGCAACAGACAATCTGTGCCAGTGGGAAGCCATTGGTGGACCCACAGTCTCCAATAAATAAATGGAGCTAAGAAAAGTACTATTCCCTTACTGCAGGTTGAGATAGCTCAAGCAATGCAGGGCTGCCAGGCAGAGCACTCAAGTACACAACAAATAAAATCTACCTGCTCAAACTTCCTGGTCTGTGTCCCAAGGAGCTTATGGATTAAAAGGAACAAAGAATAAAATCCATAACACAGAACTACATCAGAAGTGCAAGTGCATGGCACTTGAATAAGCAAACACTACTCAAACTGTTTGCTGGACACGCCTGACCTACTTCACAGTGAAGTCCTAAATTATAGTTTTCCTACAACGTCAGAATATAAAAAGTTTTCTAAAGAAAATCATTAAAAGAAATCTACAGATATCACATCTACTGTTCTGGCTGCTGTATTTAAAGAATAACTGGAGCATGCAGCTCATGCCTGAAAGAATAGAAGGCTGCAGCTATTTATGAAACACCTACAAGTATTATGGCAATTCAATGTAACTGAACACTTTGTATTCCTAAAACAGCATTAGGTCACAGTGATATGAAAAAGCTAAATGTAAAGCACTGCTCATTTCACTGAGTTAAATCTGGTTCATTTTTTAAAAGCATTTATTTTAAACTGCAATCTTTAAAAAGAATTTTTTTTGTACAAGCAGTGTCTGTATGAGGTCTCAACGGAGTGAGTGATACCAGGACGTTATCTAATGATCATAAATATGTACCATGAAGAAGTTGGAAATGCTACTAGAGCACAGGAACAGTACATTACATTAACTTATTTGCAGTTTACTAAGATAGACCCATTAGGAGGCAAACTGTCCCTTCCCACTTGCTGCTCCTATCAATCCACCTTCAAAATGAACTTGCAAAGAAAAGAGAAACATGAAAACAAGTCTGCATTTCACCCGAAACTGTCTATTCAAATTTGTGCTGCAGGGCTAATTTAATGGTTTATTTGCCAGCTTACTCTGAGTGAGAAAAGACACATACTAAAGCCTCAGAACATCTATTAAGCAATTGGGAATGCCCCTTTTCATGTTAATGCTGGTTTTGGTCGCCTCTTGCACACCATAAATTGGAAGTTCTCCTCCCTCTTACCCACCTTTACTGTATTTACTTTCCATTCAGGGCATCAAATACAGAGGAATTGCTGACAAATTCACCTCACAGAAAGAGCATCAGGAGAATTTCTGCAGATATTAAAAGAAAAAATCCTCTCCCCCTCTCATGGAGAAAGCAGACTTGCATCTTTTCCCCTACAAAAAGAGGCTCCGACTCTAGCAGCCATTTCACAACTGAAAAATAATCTTTTGGCTTCCAAGCTGTACAGACACTGTGTCAGAAGCACAAAACACTGCTTGGCATTTTAAGAGAATGCTTTAGAATGGAAACGACTGCCCAAGCACTCACTACATCAGATCATTATCTGTTGCAATTATGTCGGTAATTACTTGCCTAGAACCAGAATTACCACATTTAAAGGAAGATTGTCCTACCTCCCACCGGTTTTAAAAATTAGATCTGCATTAGGTGCTCCCTTCGGATGCTGGTAACGAGGCCGCCGCTCACGATTAGTATTTGCTGGAGCTGGACGCTGTGCCAGAGACTGCAACATTTCTGGGATTTCAGGCAGAAGAAAAGTAAATAGAAGGAAGTTACATGCATTTTCTATGCATCACTTTACACAGGAATTTACACATGCACATTTCACTGCCACTTATACTTACACTTTGCTGTAGAGTTAACACTCTTCAAATTATTCCACAAAGTTAACTACATAAAGTTACTAAACTGCATCGACAGCCTTGATAAACCCAAGCTACCCCACAATATGAACTTGCACTTCCAGATGTTCCTGCAGAAGGAACTGCCAGCAATGGTTTTTATCACAAATGCTCAAGAAAGGGCCTGTGACCTTTTCTTTCTGAACACATCAGCCACCACTTTCTTCATCATTGATCAAGAACAAAGACTCACAGCAGCATGAGTGGCGTCAACATTAAACCTCCCTGGAATAGTAACAACTGGACAATGCTGCTGCCAATTAAAGACTCAGCAAGAAACCTGTTCTAAAATTAGGCATTGCCAGTCAGGTATTTAAGTCTAAGCTTGGCATAATTGGATCCTTTTCCAGGGAAGACAGGCACCTGGAGAAGGTGACTCAGCTGACCTACATTGCACCAGCTGTCCCATGCATGGAGTTTTTCACTTTATCATCAGTGGGAATAATTTGGGTGCAGAAAGCAGCCCACACTACCCAGTTTAGCCCTGGACAGCCAATTTTTGGGCAATTTAAAACTAGGATAGTATTGTATTTTGACATTTGGTAAAACTTAATGTCTAAAATTTTATTTCATTTTTTTAATTATAAGATAAAGTTCCTTTACCAGGCTAAGTTAATGGTTATTAAATAGCCAATGTAATTACAGATACATCATAGGAGGTAACCTCTGCCAATCTGTTAATGCATCTAACGGAAAGTATTCCTGACAGTTCACCTGAGCAAGGATCTACATTACTCAGCAAACAGACAGATGGGATAAATGAAGGGGAAAAGTGGAATAAGCTGTTAAACAGATTATGTTTGAAAGTCGGCTCTGTCTGGTTCTCTAATCTCTGGTAATCTCATTGGAGACACTCACCCATCACCTGCTACACACACACTTCCACTGCTCTCAGTGGGGCCAAACTAGAGAGTCTAATAAGGTTCCCTCACCATTTGCAAAATGCAGGTGAAGCTTTCAGTGAAATTATCCACCCAGTCTTGGAGAAATTGAGAAACTGTGACTGATTTAATATACAATGTCTGTGTCAACAGCCAGGGACCCTTGTATTCATGTTGTGTACATTCATTCAGCACCTGGCAAAGGCCACTGAACACACTGACAAGTCCATGTTTGTAAACACCATGAAACATCAGCCTTCCCAACAATTCCGTGTGCCAGGAGAGATCTCTGCAGGCAATGAGGGGACTCAGGAGGAAAACCAGATGACGGTACCCTGGCAGCCAGGTGTGAGCAGCAAACAGTGAATGAACAAGCACAGGCACATCTGCCTCTTGTTTTCCACGTGGCAGGGGAAAGGAAATGTGGGACTGGAAAGTTCAGAACTCGAGAAGGCAACAGAAGGCAGAGATGGCAGGGAGCAGAGTGTGTTTTCTAGGCTGAAGGCACATCACCAAGCCTCCTTGGTTTTGTAGTGAAGAAAAAAAGTAATCTGCACAGAAAAGTACCAGTCTAAACTGGAGAGCCACCCAAGTTCCTAATAGTTCTTTAAATTAAAAAATGTTTGTAATATAATAAGCTGTGCTGAAATATTAAATCATTATCTGATACTACTTTGAAGTACATTGGTGAATTTCCATCTATTAGCTACCCTGTGCAGATGAAAAGAACAAGTATACGTGAAAACATTGGGACAACCCTGAGGCATTCTTCCAGAAATTGAGAACTCTTCCTGCCTCAGTAACTTCAAAGCTTGAAACAGAAATTTAAACCCAACACTTTGTTTCAATGGGTAGGTACCAACTTGTCACAGACAGGATGACTCTTCAAAAAGCAACAATCAGCTGCACAAAATCTAAATAAAAAATTGTTCCAAAGGCGAATGTAATTTGGCCTGTTTAATTTAGCCTGATTAAAAGGTCCTTCTTAGTTTGGTTTTACTCTGTATATTGCCCAGGTTATTAAGAGGCATCAACAGCTGTTTTAAAAAGGGATGTCAATTATGGAAAAACCTTTTTCTTTTGTGTTGACTTCCTTCCTGTATTAACGTTTTATACACAGCAACTAAATAAAAATCTATGAGAAAATTTAAAAAAAACCCTATTACCAGTTATCAATCAGTATCAGTTGTCTGATTTTGTCCAACAGAAATAAATCAGTGTGATCCTTTTTTTGATAAAAAGCACAATTGCTCACAATAAAATCCTAGATTAAACAGGTTCATTTTAGGTATCAACAAAGTCATACAACAGGGCATAAAACCAAATGCCTTGACCAGTAGAAATAGCAGAAGTATCTAATGAGGAAAGACTCGCAAAAANTGTCTGAAACCCTCATTTGTTAATATATGTTTATGCTCCAGATTTGAGGACTCCTAGAACCTTTACAATATGAAGCTGAGGTAACATTTTGTATTTTTCTGGTGAAGGTTACCTCAGGACTTGCAAGTCTCAGCAAGGCTAAGGAGACTAAATATTTTAAATATCTAAAACACCTATTAATAGCTTAAAAGCAGAGTTTAAATTGCACAGAATTCATCTTGTATCCAACTCAACTGTCTTGCAGTAAACATCAGATTGATTTTGTATTACCTTAATTTTAAAAGAACAATCTCAGTTCTTCCCCTTTCCCAAAATAAATGGAAATGCTGAAATTTGAGACCCACATGAAAACACCCTTTCACGGAAGAGCTACAAAAACTTCAAGTATAAAGACCAGGGAGGAAACAATGAATGACTAAAACCAAAATACAGGTTTCCCCCAAGTATTGCAAATTAATATTTAGAACTTCAGCTGCTAATCATCACAAATAATACTTTCTGCAGATCCACAAAGGCTCTCCTGAAAACAAAAACGAAATACTTGGTGATTTTCTTACCCTGATAGTCCTCTTGTTCCTGCCGTTCATTGATATCCAAAGTGAGCTTTTTCATCCTCATTCTCTCCTCCTGTTCTGCTTGCTGTTGGTTCCAATGGTTTGCAGCAAGTTGGGAAGACATTGGCACATTGAGGATCTTAAACTGCAAATGAAAATAAGTTTGTAAGTGCCCATCAGAGAAAAAAACCCAACCAATACAAAACAATCCAGAAATACAGAAATGCTATGGTTATTTCTAGGTTAATTCAATGAGGCACTTTCTACAGAAGTTTCTGTTGTGGAGTGTGTTGTTTGTTGGTTTGGTTTTAAGCTCTTTTTCACCTAAAGCAGCATGACAAAATGCAAGACCTGCTAAAGACACAGAGAACACACAAAAAAAGGCTGAAGCCATCACCTGTTACACACAGTATTCAGGGGAACAATGCTGACTGACTTTCCCTAGGAAGGCACAGCCATATGCTTTTATTTCTTATTTTCATACCAGCTGATTTGCCCACAGAGAATTGCAGTGGTCTTGAGATGAAAGCACCACAGCTGGCTCAGAAAGCTGCATCTCCCTCTTCAGGTCTCTTCCTTCCAAAGAGATGAAGCCCCCTGAGCAGAACTTCTACTGCTATCCCTTGTGATAACAGAGGAAAAACATTTCAAGCATTTCAGA
>VZTZ01000147.1:0-12520 GCA_013400955.1 Drymodes brunneopygia
AGAGCCATCCCAGAGGCCACGGCCTCGCAGACTGTGCTCAGTTTGCCGCCATTCACCATCAGCCAGTTCTGGTTCGAGGGGGAGCGGTTGAAGTTGTCCTTCAGTTGTGTGGGAAGGGGAGTCTCTGGCTCGTCGCAGTACAGCCCGCCCCAGTGCTCGTCGCAGCTGCAGAGCAAAACAAATGCACAAATCAGCTGGCAAAGGCTCTGCATGGAGGTTTAATTAGTGCCATGTTATTAAGGTACCATCTCATTCTGCATAGAGGCATCATTTACTAGTGCACAACTGGTATGTGGGGGTTTCAAACATTTGGCGTTTTGTAGTTAATATGAAACAAAAATGAATTTTTTGTAGGCTTAGTATTATGTGTCATTCAAGCTTCTAATACAGTGTACATTCCCAAACACAGTAAAAGCAGTAAAATACATTGTGCTTGGATAGATAAACCAAAAGAATGTGCCAAGCCTAAAAATGTCCTGCTAATGTTAAAGTTCAAGTTTGTGTAAAATTTTAGTAGATGGGTGCTTTCTTATCTTTACTTTTTATAGTTCTCCCTTATTTTTTCCCTCTGAAAAACATTCTTATAATGCGTCAAAGACTGGATAACAGCTTGGAACTGTGTTCTGCTACTATGAGATTTCACTAGGGTTATTGCATCTTGGTACTTCAGAGTTGTCAGGATAGAGAAGAACACAATAATATGTCTATTCTGCAGTGAAATAAATTTCTAAAAATACAGTCACAGTGCAATTATACAACCATTCTCCCATTTCTGCTGCCATTCGTGGCTGGAAAAAAGGCAGTGCATCCATCTGGAAAGTATTTTTCTGTTGCCAAGACAGGCAAATCTGGGGGTTGTTGTTTGATAGCTTTGCAGGACTCTATGTGGATTGTTATGCAAACAGTTTGAGGCTCAAGCCAGTCTGCCTCTCCTGGCAAACCCTACCATGGAGTAGAGGCATCTGACCATCAAGGTAACACCAGTCAAAAGGCAAAATCTGGCCTTGTGAAGAGCTGGCATATGTCCTGCCTAGTGGATATGTCCCACCTCCAGCCCAGGTTCTCTGCACCCAGCACCAGGCTGAGAGCACAGGGACGCGGTGTGAAATCCCTCGGGAATAAGGAGAACATATTCTGGGAAGCTCCAGGACTGTATGTCCCTAGAGGGATGTGCAGACTCAAGGGGTACCCTCTCCCTTCCTGGTGGGAGGGGAATTGATGCAGCAGAGGCAAGAGCAGAGGTGCTGCATTGCCACTGAGGAAAGGACTGTCTGCTTTGGCTATGGAGCACGAACAGGCAGAGGTCTGGCAGAGCCAATCCCTGCACTTCCCCTTCCACTTGTTACTTCTATTCCCAAGTGGTCCCAGTGCCCTGCTCGGTTTTAACAGCAAAATCCACCTTCCTTTGTAGAACTCTATCACAGTTTTCCCTGCAAGTTCTTCAGAATGACAGGGAGGGAGTGAAATGCTACAGCCCTGGGCAGGACAGGGAACAGATGGCACTTACACACAGTTGTCCTGCGTGCACTTCCCGTGGCCACTGCACATGTCTATGCAGCCATCCCCGATGTAGACGTTATCGATTGCCCACGTTTGCTGCTTGTCGAAAGGAGCAGGCTGGTGCCAGCGGAAACGAGTTGCTTGAGACCTTGGGAGAGAAAGAAAACCAGAATTCTGTATTTTCTAGCTAAGGTAATCTTTATTTTGACTGAAAGGAAACGTTAGTCTTGAGGCTAGGCTGCTCTTGGAAGATTTGTTTGATACCAGCACAACCCAGGGCTGGTTTCTGATGGTGACAACATCCCTCCAGGAAAAGGGTGCCCACATTTTGAGAACAGGACAAAGCACAGGTGCTTGGTATTNAGAAAAAGGCATCAGTATCAGGCTGAGAGTGTGGGTGGTGGATCACTGGTGAAAGCAAAGCAAGTGGGCCATGGTTGGTGCAATGGAGAGAAGGGGAAGAAGAAGAAGGTGGTACTCCAAATTGGAAGCTCAGGCCAGTCATAACCATGTCCCAGCACAGGTCCAAACCTGAGGGATAGCTAGGAGCTGGATCAAGCCAGAATAATCCAAACCCTCCAAGTTTCACCCTGAGCCAGTCAACAAGTGCAAGTCAACAAATTTACCTGACTTTTTCTCTATGAATTATCCCAACTACACTTTGGTAAAAGCAGCTGTAAGGAGTGGGTTGGGGACAGGTGAGAAGGCCCATGCAGAGCTTGCAGCATGACCCTGGCTTTGCAGTTTCTTCCCTCCCCTCCACCCAGGGCTTGGCTGGAAATGCTAAGAAATTACCTGTGGTGTGATCCTGGCTCTACTCAGTAAATTATATTAATTTTGTTGATTAAAATGGGCTTAGTTCCCTATATGTGAATTAAGTTTCTCAGCTCCCAAGATAGATGATGAAAATCTATCATGCAGGTGTTGACTGTGAGTCAAGAGCTGCAAGTAGATGAATTTCTGTAACTATGAATTCAAGCTAATCCCTGTTTTGCTGTACAGCACTAGATGGCAGCATTGAACTTTTTGTAGTCTGCTTTCTTTTGAAACTCAAAGAGAAATCACAATTATTATAAACACCAAAAACAAATAAACAGCAAAATCCCCAAAAACTATTCAGTGTAAAAATAGACCTCATATGATAAGGTCATTATTATCCCATGAATGATTTCTTTATGAAAATACTGCATGAGCTGAATAAATAACATGTTTATCCAAAGAGAAATCTACTGCTCTGAGCTCAGATCAGCTGCTCACCAAGCAGCAGTTTAAAAATAAATACAAAAATTGTGAAGAAGTCCTTTCAGAATAAAGACAAGCACCTATATCTTACATTGCCTGCTTTGGCTGCGTGCTTCACTAAACAATTTATGGAGCTGATGCTCCTGTGGGAAGCTTTTTATTTGCATTTGCATTCTAAAATCAGCTCTAAGTTAAAGCTAAGTGTTCATTGCCTTCTGGAGGCCAGAGGTGAGGTGGTGCTCTGGAGTGCAGGAGCCCTAAAAGGCTACACAGACATGGGTGATGAGCAACAGGCCAAGCTATTGACTACACAGCCTGCATGTCCCCAAAACATACAGCCACAAACAATTGGAGACACACACCCACTATCACACAGCTTGAAATAATAAAGCAGCATAAAAATGATATTGCATTTTGACTAAAAGGCCTATTAGCTGCACTGTTCTTATCCTACAACTTAACGTCTCTCTTGCTTATGAGATAAGGTTGTAATAACTTCTCTCATGGAATGCCTATCTTAGTAACTTTGGGAAATGGCATCACTTGAGCAAAAAAAATACAATTATGGAATTAGACAGAAGTGCAATTTTTGCCTCAGTAGGGCATCAGACTTCTTGTGACATATACTGCTCAAAAAACTCTTCAGTCTTAAAATCACAGTTATTTATAAAGCTGAGTTTATCTCAGGTGGTAGCTTCCTTTCAGGTCCAAATTCAATTGGTTTGGAACATCAATCCCAGCCCTGATTTATCCCATTCAACCCCAGAAAGATTATTCTGAACACAAATTTAGTCTTTATACAAGAATTGATGGGGTAATGGATTTTTACAGACAATATGTAGCAAAGCCACACAAAAGAGGAAGCACAGAAAATTAATGCTGGGAAGAACTCCTAAAAAAGTGCTATTACTTGATGTAACTGCACCGAAGATAGAGAAGAGTCCAGATGCCCCAAATGATCAGTAACACAGACTTTTCCACTACTAATGTCAAAATGCGTAGCAACTGTATAGGCACTTTCAGTACAATTGCTAAAAAATTAAGGTCTCTGTTTCCAAACTTGTATGTTCTTTTGGTGGCATCTTTCATGACAGCCCTCTCAAGGCTCTACCTGTGCTTTGATACTTCTGCGCCAGCAGTTAGCTCAGCCTATGTCTTTGTGAGGGGACAGGGCTCAGCAGGAGGAGCAAAGCTGTGGAGTCAAATAGTGCTGAGATCCTGATGCCCTTGCCACTTGTGTTTGCAGGTTTTTATAGGATAGAGCTTCATTTACTTATACTTATTTGTTGTTGTATACATGGACCAAACAAAAAAGACAAGGTATAATTGCTTAAACTCTGTAATGTATAATGACATTATAAATACCTAGTTATGCTTTTAGATTTATTCTGCAGAAAAGCAGAGAGAGTTACCTCGTATAGGGAGGCAGAGGCAAAGTAACCCGGGTCCACTTGTTGAAAGTGTCTGAAATGAGAATCCTCTGGAGATGGTACCTGTTGCATTCCACATTAGTGGGAAGACAGTCTCTCAAAATTGGGTGCCAGGTCAGCCCAAGGTCCACTGAATATTCCAGTTCAATAGCTAATGGTGGAAAGATGGTTATTTACTTAATCTAGAGACCTACATCCATAGGCTTATAATAAAGCGCAAGCCCCAGACAGTATCACAAGTCTAAAATGACAAAATAATCACACAGAACTTTTCAAACCCTTGTGTCAGAAGCACAAAGCTACCTCCTTTGGTGGCATTGTGGGAGGATGTGTTACATGTTGCTGAGCAGGTATAGCTCAGGAGTCTGCAGTACATCTCCCCATCTGCCACCTAACTCAAGGGACAACAGATGAAAAGACAGAGCCAACATTAAGTCGCCAGGATTAAGTCAAGGCAACTTCTGTAGCTGCAGCATGAGAGAAAATGATGTGACAGCACCATGACCACCAAACTTTGTTTTTCAGCCTTGAAGAGTGAGATTCAGCTGGATGTGATTGCTGTGTAAACTAGAGCAGCACTCAAATTCAAACTTTTGGCTCTATCACAAGATGGCTTAGTCAGCCTTCCACCCCTCCTGCAGATCAGATCGTTTCGTTATCCAGCACAATTTTGAGTTTGTTAGTCAGTGAGCTTGTTTCCATTCCAACACAGTCTAGCCACATTAAACTAATGTATTCATTTCTCAGTGAAAATCAGCAATTTCATTGTTTTGATGTTTATGGCTTATAAACTTTTATTATGAAAATTAAAGGTTAGTCAAGCTCACTAAATACTTCAAGTCAAACTTTCACGCAGCCATGAAGAAGTAAATAATAATAGGCGCAGAACTGATACTTGAAGTAAATGTTCCAGCTGCCAGGCATTCTGGCTGAGCTGGCTGTGTAAAACATGGAGCGTGGTTGCAGTGATCGGGGTGATAAATCTATGATCTTCTTTTGATTACTACAGACCCATTTCTTCTACCCTCATGCACAGGGAATGACCCTTAATCACCCAATCAGTCCTTGATGTTTCAGCGCAGATGACAGTGCTATAGAAATACAAGGACAAGTAGATACAAACAAGGGTAAGTGAGTTTTTAGCGTTAAATTTCCCTCACCAAAAGAAACGCTTTGCCCATCATGACTGGAAGCATGATTAGGTAGTGTCCTGCCTAATTTAATATGAAGTTAAGATAATTGTAAATGTAGTAGATAAAGAAACAAAGAAACAAAGAAACCCCCCCTAGCAAAATAAGGAACTGTTTCTTTGCCAGCATATGGCTGTTGCCAAAATGCTTCTAAACTTATCAGAGATGATCTCAGGATGCTGCAGTATTTTTAATAACAGAAGAAAGAGAAATTTTTAAGCATGTGAGTAGCTTCAGATTAGCAAAATTAGAGAAGCTAAATCTGGGACTTCATGTAAAATCTTTTTCCATTTTTATACAGAATTGTCGAGGAATAGTCAGTAACCCAGTAAATTACCACATACCACATGATGCAATGAATTGCATTCTCGTCCTCATTAAAAATATCTATACCCCAAAACCCTACTCTAAGAGGATGTGTAAAACAAGCATTAAAAAGCTTGTTTTTTAGAAAAACTTAGTTCTTGTGTGCCTCAAAATTCATATAATGAACCAATGTCTAATTTCCGTGTGATGCGTATTGAGCACAGAGCATGTTTTTATTTATCTGTATGTATATATGTGTATATACACATACAAAAGCTGGCTCTGCACTCAATAGACATCATATGAAAAAAGGAAGGTTGGTAATTAAAAATTGCATCATTATGTGTACATAAACAGATGTATACACATGTCCATAGATCTATACATATTTATTATTTCATATGGACAATATAAGCTTTTGCAGTTGATGCTGCCTTAGCAAGTGTCAGATGTATGTTGGTATAAAATGAATTCTTAGATTTAGGGGTACAAGTGAGATCAGAACTGCGACTACACTGAAAATACAAAACCACAAAGCAAGAAACATGCTGGGAACACCCAGCTGCTAATTTTTACACCACAACCCCAAGCAGTGGACACTATCTGCTAAATGGACTTGAGTGAGGCAGCTGTTAGTCTCTTTATGTAATGGATTGAACTGCAACTTAGGTGCTCACAGGGAATAATTTACTTCAGTTTATCTTAGGCTTCAGACACCTGGAATAAAAAAGCTGATGCTACAATTTCTACCCGAAACATGCAGCTTTCTTTTGTTTCTCAGTTCTTGTTAAGATGAATAATGTAACCAGAAAACAAGTGAACTTTCCTGTGTGGCAGAGGAAGAGAAATGGCAGGAATTACTAAGAAGTCATTACCATAACAGGAGTCTGTGACAGAGCAGGATGCTGCAAAATCTATTTGCAAGAAAGAGTCTTCATTGACGACGATGTCAGTGGTGACAACATAGCGGGTGCTGGCTTTCTCAATGAACACCAGAGCATCCCCAGCAGAGCCACAGACTGGCATCTTTGTGCCACCAGGGTGGAGCAGCCACTTCCTGCTATCCAGTGTGGTGAAATCATCTTCCAATACTGTATTGCCAGAGATATTTCCTCCAATAAGAATCTGAAACATTAGGAAAGAAATTGTTATTGCAAAGGAAAAATGTCTAGAAGTCTTCACAAACATACATGTGACATAGCAACCTAAGGGAGGAAGAGATGTACCAGACTATGTGTATTTATTCTGTCCAAAATTGACAGATTTACTTAGCAAAGAATTTAGGCTATGAGAAAGGGGAGTATCTCTTTCTGTATAGGAAAGAGACTGGCTCAGCTGTACAAATCTAAAATTCAGGGACATGCTGTCCAATCTCAATGAAGTAAAACTGCTCACAAAAAAAAGTCTTAGTAGAAACAAAGTGATTGCACTTCCCTAGTGATCGTTCTGCGCTTCTATAATCTGGTGCCCTACTAACAGATTGCATCTGCTGATAGAAGTGGGGAAATAGTCTCTGTTTTGTCATTAACTATAAAACATCATCGTTTTACTGTTCAACAAGCAAGGTAGAATTATTTTTCATTTGTTATTCTGAATTCAGTTTCTGATTGTTCTGAACTAACATAACTACATTCAATGAAGATACAGAAAGAATGAGTATTTTTTTCATTTCTAAAAGGAGGAATGGGAAGTAAAATTTTGTTAGCACAACATTAAAATGGCTGGTTAGGTTTCTCCTAACAACCTGAACTAACTTCTTTAAACAAAAGTAATAAGTATTAAAGCAAATTGTACTTGGACAGCCCAATGACACTACTTAGAGCATAATCATTTTAGAGATAAATAATTAGTGATTTATACCAAGCAATACAAAGTAATATAATAATCTTTATAGCAGAAAATCCCAAATATGAAACTTTATTTTCATAGAGATTGATATTTTTCTATAGTTTTTTTCTATTATATTATACCAAGCCAATTACATATTTGGATTCATTTTAAATTTTAAATAAAAGGTTTTTGAAGTTTGAAATGAGACTTGCATTTTGCATGGTAAGGCCTCCTGCAATGTGAACCTGAGGCTCTATGTACATGTAAAAGACTTTCCTAGATCCAAAATGGGCAATCACATGGAAATGGTGCATTAAAACCATGAGTTTAGGAAACAGTAATTGTGCTCTAAATATGTTTTTATGAAGATTTCTGCTTGTCTCAGTGAAATGCTACATGCCCAAAAAAGGGAAACATTAGGACTGAATCCAGTCTAAAACTGTGTTAAAAGAAGTTACGTCCGCAAGGATCCCTCACCTGGTCGATCACCCAGGGGCTGTAGAAATGCCCGTTCTCGGATGGCTGCCACCAGCGAAGCCGAGTGGAGCTGGAACAGGCCTTCAAGGGGATTTCCAGGGCAATGTATCGTCCCACGTTGCTGGAGTTACTGAAGAGGAACTCCTGGAGAAGGCTCCACGTGAGGCCTCCGTTGAGTGAGTACTGCAGCAGCACAGGCTGGCTCCTGGGGTCAGGTACCCCCTTGCCACATCCCAGTCTCATGAAGAACTGCACAAATCTAACAGGAAAAATCTTTCCACTTACCAGATAGATTTCTTTTCTACAACATCCTACACAGTGAACCAGAGAGACGTGGAGTTTGTCTATTGACCAGCCCTGTGTTTTCTAGCTGTAAGAGTAATCTTTAGGAGATCTTATGATTTCCTTTCCAAAGCTCCTAGAATATAACTGGACAGACAGGTGGTATGACAAAAATCCATTTTGCCTGTGTGGTAGTTTGCCAGGCATAAGAGGCTGAACAAAGCTGGTTATTTATGTTTTCAGCTTTTGTCTGCATAGCAGATGGCATTGCAAGTACCAGAAACATAATCCTGGGTGAAATTTTTATCCCTGTATCCCATGAGTACAGATTTTAGTGGCAGAACAGCAACTGTGCTTTAAGTAGATCATAATTTGCTATGAATTTGCTGAAATGCTTAAATTCAAAATAAGCATCCCAGTTTTCCATTGGCATAAACCAGAGAAAATCTGAATGGGAGAACAAAGCACATTTCACTTTCAGGGATCATATTGACCATTTTGTCAGCCTGGGAAATTTGTCTAAATTACACCGTTTAAATGTGCTGGCTTCCCTGAAGCCAGCCCAAGCCACCCAGGGACACCAGAGCTTTCATCCCCCAGTTAATTGGCTTCTCCAAAGCTGCACAATAGACTTGTATCAAACTGCGAAATCCTTCCTGTCAGCTGAACCTCATAAATAGCTTCACTGTGCTCTTGGAGTGGGGGGAACCGTGCTGTAATGATATTTACTTATTGGACTTGCAGGGATATTACAAGCATTAATTCATGTTTGCACAGCTTTTGCACAGCTTTAGAGTGTTTTATCTGTTCTAATTATTATTGCATTAGTGCTGCCTTGCTCACAGTGAAATGAAATGGTGCAAAAGAAGTTTTGCATCAAAAATCTTGTTCTGGTTTGATCTGCAGGTAGATCTGCTGGGAGTGGAGGCTGCAGAGATGCTGGGCAGACAAAGCTCCAATAAAACACCAGACCTACAAGTCAATTAATTCTAGTCCTCACTGCGACTCACAGTTTCTCTTGCTACTATATATAACTGCTTTTGCTATAGATTATATCCACCCCCATGTCCCAGACATAACATCTTGCTTGTGCTGTAAAGGAGCACTGGGTACCCTCACGGATCAACATATCAAATGTAATGGATTTGCTTCACTGCTGGCAAGTTCTGCCTCCTCAGATTTACTCCAACATTCACCACATAATTCAAAGGAAATAAACCCAGGTGACCTTGTCTCTGTTGCATCTGATTTCTTTGCATTGCTATTCTTACATCTCAGATTTTACTAATGTAGTAATAACCCACTCAAATATAGGTAACAATGTCTAGCAGACAAAAAAAAATAATTTTAATATCTCCTTATCCTGAAGATATTTTGCAAAGGCTCTGCCTGTTTTGAAATGGAAAAGCAAAGCATTTTTTGTACATCTAGTAACACTCAAATGTGTGGATATTCTTCTAGTAATTCAGAATTGAAAGGAATTTGATCAGCTGTGATACCTAAAATATTCTGTCCCTGCTGATATTTCACGTGGTGTAGTTTCAGCTACCAGTATCACTATGATGGTGATACACTGTCCGCTGTGCTAAATTCTTTAACACATAGATGTGATGCAGTGGATTGCAGAGTCCTCTTGATTTCAATCCCCAGGTGCTGAGTGTGGCTTGCAGCACTGACAGACATGACTACTTGCCTGTGTTCTTCAGGGGATCTCCTCATAAGGAAATGGGAAGTTTTAATGTGACTACTGAGCCTGGAACCCTTAAAAAAATAGTTGTTCTCATCACTCCTGGCATAAATTGAAACCTCTCCCCAAGTCCTGTGCAGAACTTGGCACATCTGTGTCATAGCCAGATCTGTTGTGCTTTGCAGGTGGTTGACAGAGTCAGTCTGGAAATGTAGAAAATCCCACTGCAGTTACTTTAGATTGCAAAAGAGCAGCTCCCAGCAATGCCACTGCAGTGTGCCTTGCTATTCAGAAGAGAACATACAGTTTTTTGTTGATAACTGTTATTTTTCATAATCATATATACAAGAAATTGAATGTTCAGCTTTGTTTTCCTAAGGCAGAAGTAATTTATCTCCATATAACACCTTGAAGTCAATATTTGCAAACCCAGCTATAGACCGTCATGGAGAAGAGATAAATGATGGCTCTTTGAACATGAGCATAAGGAAAACATAATTTAGTCTAATGGAGCAACTCACAAGATCTTTTGTATCTTTTAATTTCAGAGCAGTCTAGGAATCAAATTAGTGCTGAGAACTGGGGTTTGTTTTTATCAAGTTCTGAAAAAAGTTTGCTGTGAGGAATCTTACAAATTACAGGGGTCCTTAATATTACACATCACTGAGGTTTATCTAAGTGCTGATCTAAAAACCACAATAGTTAGATATCAGGCATTTTTACTGACCATGAGTCTTTACAATTAAACCATTATTTAAAGCTTCAATACCAATGCTGACAGGTAAAAAGCAGATAAAATGCCCATTAAAATGTTTCTCACCAGACATCAGAGAGGAGTAGGGTGTTTATAAGAGACCAGTGAAAAAATAGTCTTGGAGAAAATGCAGTCTCTCCAAACTAATATTATATGAATATCAGCTAAAATACAGAATAAATTAGAAAACAATGCCTATTTGTTAGCATGCTCACAATTGGGATGGAGTTTAATTCATATTAGTGTAAATTTTTTTAATGTGGTTTGCTTAGCATGTCTCACTCATCACATTTCTCCTCTGCATGCTGTAAAGCTACAACATAAACTGTGATTACACTAAAATATTTGGTTTTCAATAGCTGGTGACAGCTTGATGGGAATTTCTCAGTGAATTATTGGAAACAAATGTGCACAATAAGAAAAAAAAACAAGCTTCAGAAATGAAAGAATTATGAGATGACAAATGTAAGAGTTATACTTTCAGCACATCCTCCTGTTTCATCAGTGGCTCGTAATACACCAGACTGTAAGACAAACAGAGCATTTCTCAAGTTATGGATTTAGGAAACAAAAACTTGCATGAAGTAACGCAGGTGTGACATCAGTTTCTGGAGCTCTTATTCAAGGAAAAAAGCAACATTTAAATGGCTAATACAATTAAAGTTCAATTTAAACTTAATTTAACATGGTGACAGTGGTTAAACTGGAGCATTTGCTAGTGTGAGGACCACAGACTGTCAGCTTGCTTTTACTAGAGAAATATCACATATGTATTATTCTTCAGCATGGTATTTCTTCAATGAAATCCTGAAAGAACTTTTGAAAGGGTGTTACCTGGCTTGTGACAAATCTAGGTCTCGAGTCATCAGCATACGTAAACCTTCTTCATTAAAGAAAAGGTTGTTTCCTCCAGACACGATACCACATTTCCTTGATGGCTTTCCACCACTCACAAGGAGGAATCTATCTGACTCCAGCTGACCTGAAAACACAGTGAATACATATTTATGATTTACTCTGAAGTGCTCCTGCTGCAAGAGTGCTACTTCCAGAGGAAGAGAGATAAATTAAAAATCACACGCTGACTGAGAAATATTCAGTGTTTCCAATGCCATGTATTCTAGAAAGCTGACACAAATCAAAACAAAATAAACAAAATAAACCCATAAGTATTAAATCTGGGATCTTATTTTCCAGTTATTCAAAAGGTTTTCTACTTTTCTTCATATATCTTAAGGTAAAAACAAAGTACTCAGGTCTATAAAGAAACTTTGGGTGCGATGTGGTAGCATGCAAGCAAAGGCTGGCAAAATTGAAAATGAACAGCAGCATCTGTGAAGGGATGAATGTGGTTCACAGGTGCTGCTTTATGCAAAACGTGTTCCTCTTGCTGTGCTTGCTAGCAGGGGAAGCCTCGAGGGGGTTTTAGAGTTGTGTGTGTGTGTATATTGTGTGTGCCCAGGCATGCATGAGGCTTTGAGTTCCCTCCTGCCTTTTCTCTCTTGGGGTCTGCTGTGGCTGCTGAGCACTGGGTCCCACTGCTGAGACACTTTGTCTGCTCTGAAACCATGTCTGCTGTAGTAGGGCGTCAGATTTCCCTTGTAGTGAGAAACGACATGACCTTAAAGCCCTCTGCTGTTTGCCTCACTTGCAAATGCTCTGTGCTAAAGTCAAACTACTATCAAAACGTAATTTGCTTCCAAAATAATTTTCTACATGTAGAGTTTCAGGAGGTTCTGTTTCAATGAAGATTTTGTATTCCAGCATTAACAATGCATCAGAAACTCACAAACCACACTTGCAAATGGCATCTGAACTACTT
>VZTZ01000155.1:3030-13698 GCA_013400955.1 Drymodes brunneopygia
CCCAGTGAAGCCCTGGCAGCTCTCAGCCAGCTCAGCCCAGTCCGGCACTGCAGCCCAGAGGCTCAGGTGCCCCCAGGCTGGCTCTGAGCTCCAGATGTGCCCTCTGAGCTCCAGATGTGCCCTCTGAGCTCCAGGTGTGCCCTCTGAGCAGCTGGGCTGTGCACAGCCTCCCCTCCAGCCCGGGTGGCTGGAACAGGATCCTGCCATCGCTGCTTTCTCTGCTCGTTACCAGCCGGGCGTTTCTCCTTGCCTGGTGAGTGATGTCCCTCCGAAGTGACCTTGACAGATCCCACAGAGCCTCTGCAGCAGAGCAGCAGCTCGGGGCAGTGGGAGGCAGAAATGCAGAGCTTCATTAAGCAGTCAATCAATTAAAGCAGCTCGGAGCAGCAGCCCAGGTGAGGGGGGTGACGGGAGCAGCTCCAGGGATGGACAGGGGCCAACCTCAGATTTCACCGAGCTGAGGTGGAAATGAGGATTTGGCACCTGTGGAAGAGGGGAATCATTTCCCCGCCCATGTCCCCTGGCCAGGAAAGCCCTACAAAGCCAGGAAAAGAGGCAGAATTCACAATTGGGATAAAAACGTGCAGATTTGGGGAGACAGCGGGGTCCTCGTCCCCTTTGCACCCCACAGGCTCCATCAGTGCTGCTCTGCCAGCCCGGCTCGGGCAGGATTTGGTAATTTATTTCACATTCAAAAACTTCATTTGCTGCGTTTCGCGCGTGTTAATCTGGAACGTCTCATTAAAATCAATCTCTGGCACAAAGGGTGTGAAAGAAACCGCGGGGGGGATGTGGCAGCAATCGATTCCTGCCCTTTGGTGGCAGTGACAGAGCAGGGAGTGGTGGCTTTGGGGTGTGACAGGGACAATTCTCCGCCAGGATTACGAAAACCCCTCCAGGAACAACTCGTCAGGGGAGGCTTTAGAGAGCTGGGAAGCTCAAAAAGAGGAGCTGAGTGAGAAGTGGGAGTTTTTCCCCAGGGAAATTTCTAGTGAGACAAAATTGTCATTTGCTCTGCATTTAAGTTTCCAGGCAGCAGCTTGAAACCAGCCCAGGATTTTCCTTTTTTTTTTTTTTAAATTTATTTTTTTTTTAACCAGCTCTGTTTTCAAACCGAAAAGTTCCATTTCTGCGTCGCCTCCTCCGTGTTTCCCCCTGTGAAAAAGCCACAGGAACAACAGGCAAACAGGGAAAGCAGCTGAAGGAATGGAATAACAACGTTTTCCCTGATAAAAAGGAAGCTTCCCAATAAATCCTCAGCCCCTTTGCACTGTGGAGAGCCTGGTGCTCTCTCCCTGTGAGAAATATTTATTTCGCGTTGTCACGGGCACAGAAAATCTCTCATTTTCCAGGTGGAAAAACTGGATTTCACCAGTTTAATGTTTGGAGAAAAAGAGAAAACCCAAGAAATATTTTGCTTGGCTTCTTCCCACTGGTGTTTTCGCATTGAAATACATAAAATGGGAGTTTTCATTCGTCACAGTTTCTGGAGGAATTGTTTTGTAACAAATCTCCCCAACCTGAGCAATGACAACAAACCCCAGAAGTCATTTCACACAAATAAAAACCTCATCTGGGCAAGGAGCTGTGGGGTGGCAGCACCAGAGGAAGCTCCAGCAGAGGATGCCAGTGGAAACAAAACTGTTGCACAGTTGGCAACAGAAGAAACACTCGGGTCTCAGAGCAGCAGTTGAATTTCCAGGCAGCACCGACCAAAAGGCCCTGCCCTTCTTTATTTTCCTATTTTTATATGTTACTAAAGACAATCAAGGATTGGTGAAAGGGGTCAACACCCCTGAAGGTTTACAGGACAAAGACATGGTCAATCATCTTTCTCCACCCCAGGGGAAAGGAATGAAAAACAATTCCACAAGTGCAAAACAATCCCGGCCGGTTAAGAAAAACAAGGACCATGTTTATAGAAAAAGTATGGGAAACTACAGCTATAATGTGACAAATCATGGGGCCCTGTAAAACCAGGGCGACACAAACCAAACCAAACCAAACCAAACCAAACCAAACCAAACCAAACCAAACCAAATCAAACCAAACCAAACTAAAACAAAACAAAACAAAACAAAACAAAACAAAACAAAACAAAACAAAACAAAACAAAACCCAACAAAAGAAAGCAAAGGAAAGTGCTGAGAGCTTGTGCTGATGTTGGAGCCCAGGAGGGGCTCCCTCCTCACCCCAGGGCCGGCTGAGTTGCTCGGGTCAGATGCCAGAGTGGAGCCCAAGAAAAGTTTGCCCGTCCTCCACAGCTTTCCAGGGAGAGCTGGAGATTCCACATGTGTGACCCAAAAATTCATCCTGACAAAAAGGCAAAGGGGAGGGGGATTTGGGGGATTTCCTGTGCTGGGCTTCCTGGGAGAGCCCAGAGTCAGCTCTGGTGAGCCCTGAGGGACTCCAAGGCTGGGCTTTGGCTCAGATTCCCCCGTGTGAGCAGGGACTGAAGTCAGACACCTGAGCCAGCCCAGTCCCTGCCTGTCACCCTGCTTTTTGCAGTGTTCCATGTTTTTATTTATGTAGTAGAAGTTCCCATGCATTTTCTATAAACACAGTCCTTATTTTCTTTAAACCGGCCAAGATTGTTTTGAACTTTTAGATTGTTTTTCATTCCTTTCCCCTGGGGCGGAGAAAGATAAGAAACTATTGTCGCTCTGTCAGACACGAAACACTCAGGTAACTCAGGAGCTCAGCCACCAAGGCTGGGCAGAGAGCAAAAAGAGCCCCAGCCTCTCTTTATTCTTATATTTATACCTTTTTACAGACAGTTATGGGTTGGACAAAGAGGTCACCACCTCTGAAATTCCATAGGTGACAAACACAGCCCATCACATTCTCCAGCCCAGAAAGAAGAATGAAAAACAACATCCAAAGTACAAACCAATCCTTGGCCGGTTATAGAAACATGGATTGTTTCCACAAAATCTGTGAGAGCCTTTGCTACCAACTCTAAACACAGCACTCTAGAAAAATCAGGGCGACAAACTATGTCTATAAACTGTAAAATTGTAGGCGTGGTAGCCTCATTAACCAATCCACAGTTATCTTAAGAAAGATCTATAAATGAGAGAATAAAGAAGGGCAGGGCCCTTTTGGATGGCCCTGCCTGGTGGTCCAAACTGCTGCTCTGAAGTCTGCGTGTTTCTTTTGTGCAACACCTGCCAGTGCAGCAAATCATCCCAGGGGGCAGGAATTCATCCCTGAGCCCTCCCTGAAGGCACAGGGAGCTGGGGGATCTCTCCTGGTGGCTGGGAGCTGTTTCATTCTCAGGCAGGGATCTCTCCTGGTGGCTGGGAGCTGTTTCATTCTCAGGCAGGGATCTCTCCTGGTGGCTGGGAGCTGTTTCATTCTCAGGCAGGGATCTCTCCTGGTGGCTGGGAGCTGTTTCATTCTCAGGCAGCAGGAGCCCGGAGGTGACCTCGGGCTGATTTCCAAGGCAATGCCCGTGCTCGGTGCTGTCAGATCAGGAATCTGCTCACACCCCGCTCCCGAGCCGCTCTGGGACCGCAACCACCGCGCCTCAGCAGCTCTGTCACCGCCGCGAGCCAGGCTAATGAACTTGTCACAAAATGCATTTACCTCGTGGCAGCAGCGGCTGAACCTCCGAGAGCCGAGTGATTCATAGCCCTGAGTGCAGCGGGGAATGGGGACAGCCCTGAGTGCAGCGGGGAAGGGGGTCAGCCCTGAGTGCAGCGGGGAATGGGGACAGCCCTGAGTGCAGAGGGGAAGGGGCTCAGCCCTGAGTGCAGCGGGGAATGGGGACAGCCCTGAGTGCAGAGGGGAAGGGGCTCAGCCCTGAGTGCAGCGGGGAATGGGCTCAGCCCTGAGTGCAGAGGGGATGTGGGACAGCCCTGAACCCGGCGGGGAATGGGGACAGCCCTGAGTGCAGCGGGGAAGAGGAACAGCCCTGAGTGCAGCGGGAAAGGGGCTCAGCCCTGAACCCAGCGGGGAAGGGGCTCAGCCCTGAGTGCAGTGGGGAAGGGGAGAAGGGGCACAGCCCTGAGGGCAGCAGGGAAGGGGCACAGCCCTGACCCCAGCGGGGAAGGGGCTCAGCCCTGAGGACAGAGGGGAAGGGGCTCAGCCCTGAGTGCAGCGGGGAAGGGGCTCAGCCCTGAGTGCAGCAGGGAAGGGACACAGCCCTGAGGGCAGCAGAGCCCGGCTCCCCAGGTAATTGTCACCGGGGGCGCTCCCAGCACGCCGGGGCCACCTGGGCTCCGCCTGGCGCCCTGCGGGCACGGCGTCGCTGTCACCATTCAGTGTCCGAGGCAATTGAAAATGAAGCGAAAAATGAATGTAAATAGTTATTACAGTTTATTAGCGGCTCGTACCCGTCGGCAGATCCTGTCTTTAGAATCGTCATCCTTGGCCGGAGGGCTGAGAGACGAACACAGCCCTGTTCAGATGGAGGTGATCAAGGCAGGGCTGCCGGGTTTATTGAGCTGCTTTTCTGCGTTTACAAATAAAAACCCCGAGTCTCGGCGAAGGGCTGGATCCCTCCCCGTGCTCCGGGAGCACGGATCGGCTGCCAGCTCGCTCTGCAGCTGAGCCCGAGCTGAGCCAGGCTCAGCCAGCACCAGCAGGGTCCCCAAGGACAGCCCTGGCGCTGGGGCTGTGCCACAGCCAGCTGGGCACCGTGCCCCGGGCCTGCCCCGGGCCAGGGGAAGGGCACAGGGGCACGAGGGGCTCGCAGCTGAGCCGGGCTTGGTGCCACGCCAAGGAAAATGTCACGGACCAGGCTGTCCTGGTGAACAGAGCAGGGCTGGCTGCAGCTGCCAGGGCTCGGGGCAGGGCGGGCATCTGCTCTGAGCAGCTGCGGGAGGGACAGGGGTCAGAGCCAACCCAGAGCCCCCTCTCCTGCCCTCCCGTGGAAGCCAGGCTGGTCCGTGCCAGACTGGTCTGTGCCAGGTTGGTCTGTGCCAGGCTGGTCCGTGCCAGACTGGTCTGTGCCAGGCTCAGCCTAGACCCTGCCCTCGGCTCAGGGAGATGTGGCCATGGGCTGTGCCCAGGTCTGGGCAGTCCTTTCAGCTGTGCCCCCACGAGGGGCCAGGGTTGGAAGTGTGGGTAAAGCTGCAGTGGCACGAGTGGAGGGGGAGCTGTGCCCAGAGGGAGAATCCCAACTGTTCTGTGCCCGGCGCGGTGACAGCCGTGCCTGGGGCTCACGGGCCACCTCCCTGGGAGGGACAGGAATTCACCGTGACCATGAGGTGACAACGCCCAGTGCAGGTGGCAGTGTCCGGGCACCTCAGGGGCATCACCTGCCCGGGGCTGGGCACCAAACCCAGCGCTGTGTGTGGAGGGCAGGTCTGGAGGTGTGGATGCAGATTCCTGCAGCCCCCGGGGAGGTTGTGATGCCCAGACAGGGCTGAATCCAGTGGGATTCCGGGCTGGATGATGCCTGGGGGAATTCCAGGACACTTGCTGGTTCCCAGGAACAGGAGCAGGAGGGAGTGACCCAGTGGGATTCAGGGCTGGATGCTGCCTGGGGGAATTCCTCTGCTCTGGGCTGGTCCTGGCTGGGTTTTTCCCCTTCCCTGCAGTTTGGGGTATCCCTGTCCCAGAGCTGTCTCTGTTGTTTGTCGCCCTGGTTTTACAGGGCCCCATAAGTTGTGACACTGTAGCTGTAGTTTCCCATGCTTGTTCTGTAAACATGGTCCTTGTTTTTCTTAACCGGCTGGGATTGTTTTGCACTTGTGGAATTGTTTTCCATTCCTTTCCCTGGGGTGGAGAAAGATGATTGACCATGTCTTTGTCCTGTAAACCTTCAGGGGTGTTAACCCTTTCCACCAATCCTTGATTGTCTTTAGAAACAGATAAAAATAGGAAAATAAAGAAGGGCAGGGCTTTTGGTCGGTGCTGCCTGGAGATTCCACTGCTGCTCTGAGACCCGCGTGTTTCTTCTGTTGCCAACTGTGCAACAGTTGTTCATCTCTGCTCCGAGGGTGACAGATCCTGGAGGGCACAGGTACAGATCCATGGCAGGGCCGTGCCCATGGAAAAGGCCCTTGGGAAGCTCCCAGGCCAGGCAGGCAGGGTCTGGCTGTGCCTGTTGGTGTCACATCCACAGCACTGGCACGGGGCATCACAAGTGTGATGGCAGAAAGCCACTCTCTGTCCCTGCTGCTGCCCAGGGAGGCACAGGGGAGGCTCTGGAGCATGAATCTGAGGATGGAGTCACATTTGGATGTGGAACTCGTTGCACAAATTACACTTGTTCAGAGCCACGTAACAAAAGAAGGCAAGATCTAAATTATCATATTTATCCTCCAACTCAGAACTCAGTCAATCAATCCTCAAGAACAGATTTCTTTTTGAAGCCTTGCACAATTGCTAATGGGAGCTCGCAGACCTCCAAATATCCACAAAGGCCAATAAATAAAACAAAATCACATTAAAAAAAAATCATCCTATTGCCAAAATTAGGGGGAGAAAAAAAAAAACATAGGAAACTACAGTTACAGTGTTACAATTTATGAGGCCCTGTAAAAGCAGGGCGATATTTGGAAGCCCCAGCTCGTGGAAGAGGCTGCTCACAACTCATCAGGCAGCACCTCTGAGCCACCTCCCCCAGTGCCACAGCTTCAGCCTCTCAGTGAGCAGCACTCCCCTGTCCCTGCTCTGCCACCAGGGAGTGGCACCAGGGATTCCCATGCAGGGGCCTCGGGCTCAGCCCAGCTGGGAGCCCCCGGGGCAGCCATGGATTCAATTCCTTTGGCATCCCAGGATGTGCTTTGCAATTACCAGCCCGCCTTGGAGCGTCCTTCAAGGGCCCAGGGAACAATTTTTTGATTTATGAAATAATATCTTCGCCTTTCTCTAAAGTAAATATTTGCTGCCTGCTAAGGTTAACTCTGATTCATATCTGGCTGCGGGGTGAGTTCTGTAATAATGTCCCGGTGTTTGTGAGAACAGACAACAGCTTTGCTATAAACGATGGAATTCAAGTACCAAGCAGTGTTGCAGCAGAGGATCCCCAAGGAGAGGAGGCAGGGAAGGGGCTGCTGTTCATTGCTGCTGGAACATCAGGCTTAGGTCACCGAAAGACTCCTGTGCTGGATGGTTTCTGCCTGGCCATAACTTCCCAAAGCTCTGCAATTTTCTGCTTGTCATCGCTGCTTCCTGATGTGAGATCCTGCCTGATTCGTTTTTCCTGGAGAGCCTTAGGGGAAAACCCAGCTCCTGCATCCCCCTGGGATAATCCAGGTGGGATTGGCCTTCCCTGCTCAGCACAGCTCTGCTGTCCCACACTGAGTCATTTGCCTGTTCCTGGGAATTCCAGGATCATTTAGGTTGGGAAAGCCCTCCCAGACCATCGAGTCCAAGCTGCCCCACCTTTTCTTCTGCAACGAGCTTCTGAATTAGCCAAAACAGCCTTCAGGCACAGACATTAAAAACAAACTGGAAAACTGAAATAATGGCTTTTCCAGNCTCCTTTGGACACGTCACCCTCCTTTGGTGTCACCAACTTGTTCGTCTGTCCCAGCCCCACAGATCAATGAGGTCCTGGCAGGTGAGGGACAATAAAGGCTGGAATAGGAAAAGGTGGAATGACACCATGGGATTCACCACAGGTGTGCCTGGGAGTCACACAGAGCTTGGATTCACTCACAGAGTGATTTCCCAGGATGGGAAGGGCTTGGATTGCTCCCCTCTGCTGTCCTCACATTCCTCATCCCTGTTAATTTGAAGTGGTAATTCCTCCATCTTTTCCTTATTTGAAATATCTCAAATTTTGAGCTCGTTTGTGAAGAGAAGGAGCACATGGCTTAAGCAGGGTTTGATCTGAGGAAGCAGGAGCCTGGTGGCTGAAGAACAGAGGCAAATCCCTCCTGGCTCTGCCAGCTCTGTAGCCCTGTCCCTCATCAGGTGACCCCAAAGTGCTCCACAAACACTGTCAGGGGTAGAAGAACCCTCTCTAAGTTAATTTTAAATGCATCATTCCTCTAAATTTCCAATGGCAGCTCCAACCTGCGCCTTATTTTTCATGTCTGGGCTGAGCCCAGAGCAGAGCACTTTGTCTCCATGAGGAAGTGTGGAATTGGACAGGCTATTTTTGAATTATGGGGATCTGGGAGAACATTCTGCATTTCACTTCCTTGGAAGCCTGCAGGAGAGCTTTTGATGCTGTTGTTGCTTATTTATCAGGAGAATGCCTGGGAGCAGAGAGCCCAACTTGCAGTCACTTATCTTCAGGAGTAACTCACACCAGGGAGGGTTTAGCCCTGCTAAAACTGATGGGTTTGGTGCTGGCTTAGAGGAGCCACACAAAAAGCTGGGGATGTGTCGGCCTGGTTTTACAGGGCCCCATAAGTTGTAACACTGTAATTGTAGTTTCCCATGCTTGTTCTGTAAACATGGTCCTTGTTTTTCTAAACCGGCCGGGATTGTTTTGCACTTGTGGAATTGTTTTTCATTCCTTTCCCTGGGGTGGAGAAAGATGATTGACCATGTCTTTGTCCTGTAAACCTTCAGGGGTGTTGACCCTTTTCACCAATCCTTGATTGTCCATAGAAACATATAAAAATAGGTAAATAAAAAAGGGCAGGGCCCTTTTGGTCAGTGATGCCTGGAGATTCAACTGCTGCTCTAAAACCCACGTGTTTCTTCTGTTGCCAGCTGTGCAACAGGGATGCAAACAGACCCAGGCTGGGTGAACATCTGGCTGAGTTGCTCCTTGGCACTGAGATAATTAACACAGGCTGGGCCTTTCTCCTCATTTCCATCATTTGGCACTGAGATAATTAACACAGACTGGNGGCTGGGCCTTTCTCCTCATTTCCATCATTTGGCACTGAGATAATTAACACAGACTGGGCCTTTCTCCTCGTTTCCATCCTAGGGAAGCTCAGGCCTTGATTAGATGGGACTGAAGATGGAAATTGCCTCAGGACTGGGGGCTGGAGGAGCCTGGTGGTCCAGGCTGTGGTGAAACCCATCCGTGGAGCCCAGGGAGGCAGCAAACAGCACCTGGAGCTTGCCAAGGGAGGTTCCAGCAGCTCCTGGAGGAGGGGATGTGCTGCAGAAGAAACACGCGGGTTTCAGAGCAGCAGTTGAATCTCCAGGCAGCACCGACCAAAAGGGATGCCCTTTTTTATTTTCCTATTTTTATATGTTACAAAAGACAATCAAGGATTGGTGAAAAGGGTTAACACCCCTGAAGGTTTACAGGACAAAGACATGGTCAATCATCTTTCTCCACCCCAGGGGAAAGGAATGAAAAACAATTCCACAAGTGCAAAACAATCCTGGCCAGTTGGGAAAAACAAGGACCATGTTTATAGAAAAGCACGGGAACTACAGTTACAGTGTCACAACTTATGGGGCCCTGTAAAACCAGGGTGACACTGCAGCTCTGAAGAGAGGATGTGATGTGGAATGGATTGTCCTGCTGGAAAGGAGAACGCAGCCAAAAACCTTCACCTTGCCAGGAAAGCCACAAAATTGTTTCCAAAAAGTGAAATTGCTGTTGAGGCTCATTCTTCTCCTCTCTCAGCCTCCCAAAGCCGAGCTCCCAAGTGGCCCTGCTGCTGTGAGAGCCACAAAGGCCTGGTTTGTGCCCCTGGCACTGGGAGGTGCTCAGGCTGCTCTTCCCCTCAGTTTGAAGGATCCTCCTGAAACCCCAGGGCTCCTGAGAAAAGCTTTGCTTCAGCCTGGATGGTGCAGCAGCAAGAGCTCTGCTCCCGGGCCACTCTCACGGTGACAGTCACCAGGGGCTGCGAGCAGTGTCCCTTTCTTTGCAGAGGGATGTCACCCTGATTTTTGCAGTGTTCCATGTTTTTATTTCTGTGGTAGAAGTTCCCATGCATTTTCTGTAAACACAGTCCTTGTTTTTGTAACTGACCAAGATTGTTTTGAACTTTTAGATTGTTTTTCATTCCTTGTCATGGTCAAGATGATTGACCATGTCTTTATCCTGTGAACTTATGGAGGTGTGAACCTCTTTGACCAATCCATGATTGTCTTAAGAAAGATCTATAAATGAGAGAATAAAGAAGGGCAGGCCCCTTTTGGTGGTCCTGCCTGATAGCCTGAACTGCTGCTCTGAAGCCTGCGTGTTTCTTTTGTGTCCAGCAATACAACAGAGGGACATTCCAGCCACCAGCAAATCCCAGATTCCATCTGCTGGCCCAGCTGAGCACTCAGCACCTCGGCTCAGAGAAGGATGCCCTTAATATCAGCTCTGGAATATGACTCATCAGGGCATTTTTTTAAAAAAATCTTTTTCCATGCTAAAAAAAAACAACAAAAAACCAAGCAGAAATTCTGCTTTGTGCTCTGTCACGAGGAGAGGGATGGGATGGGAGGTAATTGGATCCTGTTGCTTCCTAAACAGCTAAATATTTACATAGAGGCTGGGCTATTAATCAGGGCCCCATATGGCAGCGGAGCTGCGCGGGCGCTCCCGGGAGAGCGGCGGGGAGCGGCGCGTTTGTCTCCCCAACGCCTCCCTGACAGCTCCACTTCCATCACAATCAGCTGTGACACCATAATTACAGATTTGGGGAGGTTTGCAGCCTGCCCGTGATGGATTGTTTGATACACACAGTTTCAGGAGATAGATGTTTTTATTTAAATCGGCTCCTGCGCCGGGGGAAGCGGTGGAACCGGGAGCATCCCCGGGGCTGTGCCCGTGGCCGGGGAGGCCTTGGAGTGGCTGCCTGG
>VZTZ01000156.1:1840-30475 GCA_013400955.1 Drymodes brunneopygia
GGCGGGGACACCGGGGGGTCCCATCACCACCTCCCTGCGGGTCCCCGCGTCCCTCCCCGCGCATTCCCACGAGAGACAGGGACAGGGACACGCACCTGCCCCGCCTCCGGCCCCGACGGGACCCGCTGGAGGCGGCATCACAGGGAGCTTTCGTGGGGCGCGGAGCCCTGACAGGAGGGGCTCCCCTGCGGACTCGCTGCTGCCCAGCCGCCGGCGGCGAAATCCGCCTGTTTCGGCCCCAAAAATTCCCGCCTGTCAGACGCGGTTGTGGCGAGCGGCCGCGGGATTCCCGGGAGTTTTATCCCCCCTTGCTGAGAGCTCGGGGCGAAGACCGTGAGTGTTTCCCGCAAACAACTACAAGGGTGGGGGGCTCGGGGGGGAAGCGTCGCCCCTTGAGAGGTTTTGAAGCGGGGGGCCAGGGGAGGACAGGGCCGGTCACCCCCGTGTCCCCCAGCAAGGCCAGGGGTCTCAGAGGGCACCCCTGGGCCGAACTGTGGAGCTGAATCTCCCCGGGGCCTGAGCACTGGGAAAAGCCCCGGGAAAAGGAGCGGATCGATTAAACGGGAGCCTCGCCTCGCCCGTGGGTGGGGGTCCCGCGGGTGCCCCCCGGCTCCACTGCCCGCCCGGTGGCAGCCCCGGGGCTATGAGTTCGCCGTGTTCTGCCCGGGGAGCGGGTGATCGAAAAGCGGCCGGGGGAGGCAGGTGCGGCTGTCGCGGGCCTGCGGATCCCTCTGTGGTGGGTTTTTGGGGAGGTCTGCTGACGGCGGAGGAACCTTTTCCCCCCGGAGGAGTCGCGGCGCTGGAGCATCCCCCACTCCCTGGGGGTGCTTTTCCAAGGAAAAAATACCCGTGGGAAAAGATCCTCCGCCTGCTCCCCGCACGCCGCCCGTGTTCCCGCAACCTTGCCGGGCTCCCGGGAATTTCACCGGGATCCGGCCCCCGCGGGAATGTGTGCCTGGATACAGCGGGGATGGAGAGGGAGCAGAGGGAAACGGGAAGGGAACGAAAAGGGAGGGAAATAATGGAAAAGAAACCAAGGAAGGGAAGTAGAAGAAGGAGGGAAATCAAAATAAAAAGGAAACGAAGAAAGAAAAAAATAAGAAGGCAAAGAGGTAGATGATGAAGGAAAATGAAGGAGGATGGAATAAAAAGGAAACCAAGGGAAATAAAAGCAAAAATAAAATAATTTTAAAATTAGGATAAAGAAAAAGAACTGAGGGAAAAGAAGGGGAAATAGAAAACTATTTAAAGGAAAGGAAAAAGAAATAGAGGAAAAGAAGGAAAAGGAAAGGGGCCGCTGCTCAGGTGAGATGCGGCAGGATAATCCCAATTAATTTGCTCCGTGTCCTGCTCCCTGCGGAGCTCCAGGAGCGGCACCGGGGGCTGCCCAGACCCCAAACCTGCCCTCCCGGGCCATTCCCCTGCCCTGGCCGCCATGGTTTCCGTCTGCTCCGGCTCCTCTTTCACTTCTCCAGCCCCTCTTTCCCCGCTTGAACGCTATCCGGCACGAAAAAATCTTTTAAAAGCCCTAATTTTCCTTGTTTTTGCCAAAGTTGCTGGAATTTTGTGGGTAATTTTAGGCGGGGTGACAGAGGCACGATTTTACATCATTGATTTTGCTGGATAAAAATCCAGGGGAGCAGGGAGCTCTGGAAGATTTTTTTATTATTATTATTTAAAAATAGAGATATCAAGAATATTGGATGGAAATATCAAGGATATTGGATAGGAACGTCAAGGATGTTCCTCTGTTGCAGCAGCTGGAGATTGGAAAGTTAAAGGTAGGGTGTTTCATCAGTATTTATTCCCGATTTTTTATTACAAAAGAATATAATTAATATTATACTTTTGCAGACAATGTTGTTAAATTGTTAGACAATAACAATAATGTATTATATTGTTGTGTTATTATCTAATACTGCCATCTTACGCTACGCTATTTTATTATTATTATAATTTATTACTGATTCAAGAATGCTGAGGCTCCTCCAGGAATTTACGGAGCTCCTTTTCCATCGGGATCAATCCAAACTGGAAAATCCTGTGAGGCTGGACACTCTGAAAACCCCCAGTAAGTGCAATTGTACCTGGGTGCCTCAGCCTGTCAGAAAACTATGTCACAAAATTCGTATGTCAGAAAATTAAGTCACAAAATTAAATCCAATAATATTTTTTCTCCAGCCTTTTGCCCGAATACAGGGAGTTGGATGATCCCAAAAATTCTTCCCGGTTGCTGAAGGAGAGCGTTTGAGAGCTCAGCAAAACAAAATCCTTCTCCGGAGCTCCCTCTGAGCATCGCAGTCAGGTCGGCCAAGGCCACACGTTCAATAATTAAAAATAATATTCGTCAAAAGCAATTTTCCTCCGCAAAATCCCTCCCTGCCAGAGGCTCCTCAAACCCACCCAGATTAAAACCACACCAAACCCCCCGGGAGTTTTTCCGTTTGGATTTTTTCTTTTCCCTAAAAAAACCCCTCTGCGTTCTGTGATCACAGATTCTCAACGTGAAAACGAGAGCGGGATCTTGGATTGTTGAAATAAAAAATTCCTGGTGGGAAGCGCTGCTGATCCGAGGGCAACACGGAGCGCTGAAAATCCGCAATAAACCGCATGGATCCATCCCGCTTTTCTCTTTATCGGGGTTTTCTCCTACTTTTTCTCCTGGGAACCGTTTCAGTGGGTTTGGAATCACATCCCATGCCCTGAGCGGGGATGTGCGGCTCCAGCCTCACCCCACAGTTCTGAATCTGCCCGGTGTCAGGGATCACCTTTCCCTCTTTCCCAGGGACTGAGATTTAGCAACACCGAATATTTAGGGAAGAATCGCGGTTATCGGCGGAGCCTGGGGCTGGAAGGAGAGGGGTATTGAGGGTTGTTCCCTGCAAATCCTGCTCGGGACATCTGGGAGCCGCGTGCAGGAGGGGCCGGCCGGGAGGAGCAGCCTCCTCCTCTGGAGAGGGCTCGGAGAGCCGGGAACCCGCAGGGAATGTGGGAAAGGACAGGGCCAGGCTTCGTCCTCTGCTGCGCGGCATTCCCGGGAAAAGCGGCTCCCCTCTGCTGGAAACTCCTCCAGGAGCGCTGGAATCCCGCAGGGCTTGAGCTCGGGTAGGGGCAGGAGGTGTCGTCAGACACGAGCGGCTCTTTCTCACAGGGAGCCCCGATCTGCTGCTCAAATCTCCTGGAATCATGGAATTCCTGAGGCGGGAAAAGCCCCACAAGACCACGGAGCACAGGGCTGACAGCTCTCTGTCCCTGGGGAATATCCTCCCGCTCCCCCCGCGCTTCGAAAGAGAAACAAAACTCCTTCCCAATATTTTCCTTCGGGTTAAGGTCCCGCTCGAGGCTGAGCCCACACGGAAGCCTTGGCCGGGTGTAAATCCAGGCGGAATCAACTCCCGAGCCCCGGACCGGCTCTGCAAACAAACCCCGCACGTGCTGGGGCCGCGGGGCTGCTAAAGCCATTCCCGGTGTTTTCCTAGTGGGATGGATCCAACCCCTCCCAGCCAGCGCCGAGCAGTGAGGCCGCGGGCTTGGCAAGGAGTTGTGCTGCTGGAAAAACACCTCGGGGAGGCTGGAATAGCACCGGGGACTTGGCACGGAGAGCGAGGAGGAGCAGGGAATCTGCTCCTCCTGGGAAAGAGTTGGGAGCAGATTTGATAGATTTGATAATCATTAAATCAGGGTTTAGGGCACAGATCTGTCCAGCAGCATTTGGTGCAGGATCTTCTCGTCCTGAGCAGGGCTGGTAGGAAAAAGGGTGGGAAGTACACGAGGGTGGCCTGAAAAGTGGGATAAATAATCAAATGTTATCCCGAGGGATGGCTCTGAACCTGTCTTGCAAAGGGAGAAGAGCAGACCTGCATTCGCTGTTGGTTTTCCTCAAGGTCCTTTGGCTTTGAGGGTGGAGAGGAGTTTTACTCACCATTTTATAGGGTTGAAAATGAATTTAATAGCGCTGAACTTGATAGTGCTGAATCTATAAACACTGAATTTGATAGTATTGACTCTATAAACACTGAATTTGACAGTCCTGGATTTTCCAATGTCCCCTCTGCAACTCCTCCCGCCGGTGCCACACTCCAGAGCCCCTGGCAAAGGCACCAATCCCGGGCTGTGCCCAGGGTTCCATTCCAGCCATCCAGATGATTTCCCGAGGGTTTGGAGCCATTTCGAGGCAGGTAAACTCTTTTCAGGGCTCATTTCCCAGCAGAAACTCGGCTCAGTGTGAGAACACAGGGCCAGGGTGAGGTGAGCAGCGCAGAACATTACAACCATCATAAAGGGCCCGAATAATCACAGCAAAACTCTGTTTATTTCTCCCCGTGTGGGAATGGGGACATAAAACAGGATTTAAAGCTATGAAGAGCTGCCTTGTCCGATTCCTTCATCCTGAAAGTCCCTCTCCCTCTGCTTCCCATTCCTGCCTGGCAGCTCCTCCTTGCACAAGGCCTTTAAAATTGAAGATGAGTGGGACAAAAAAAGAACTTTTCCTCACTGCTCTGCCTCCCTGAATCCGCAGGACATCATCCAAATAAACCAGAAAATAATTATTTATGGCCTTGTAAATTGTTGGCACCAATTTCTCCAGGAGCAAAAGTAACTCTTCGGAGCAAAATGAGACTTTTCAGGTTTTGGGTTTTTTTTTTTGCAGGTGTGTGGGGTTAAATAAAAGTCTTTTGAGCTGAGAAAGATTTGGGGTTTCAGACTTGTTTGGGTTTTCTTTCCCAGATAAGAGAAAGTGGCTGGGAAAGTTCAATTTCATTTGGGAAAAGCTCAAGTGAGTTTTGAATAGGTGAATGGTGCTGCTCTTCTGGAAGAGCAGGGATGGGATGGAGCCTTGAAATGGGAATATCTGAGATGGGATCCCCAAAAATCCAGCACTGCTCGCATAGGGAAAGCATCCAGGATGTTGGAGTTATCGGAAGCGCTCCGTGCCAGAATTCCAGGCCAGTAATTGGGATAAAATGGGGATGAAATTTCACATTGTGTCCTGGCAAGAGGGAAAGGCAGCGCACAAACAATGCTCCTGCCACTCATCCCGTGGCAGCGCCAGCCCAGCGCTCCCCGGGCACTGGTTCCCATTTATTCCCTAGAATTCTGGGAGATGGCGGCAGAATTCGGCACACGTGATGCGGGCAGATGAATGAGCCAGATCCTCTTCTGCGAACGCGCGTTCCCGGGGCTCCGCATGGCTCCGCAGCTCCAGAGCCAGGGGGGGATGAATTTCGGGAGATCTGGACTCCATTTCAGGCCGGGAAAATCCCGCTGAAGCCACTCACGTCAGCAGATCCCAGGAATGCGCGTCAAACCCGGGCTTGACTTTAAAGCCAGGCTTATGTTTTGCTTCTGCTGGAAGGTGGGGGGTTTAAAGTAGCGTTTCTGGGCTTACCTGGCTCCGGGCTTGTAACAGAATCCTGCAGGATGCTGGAAGTTTTGTGGATCTGGGTTGTCCCCCTCATTGTCTGGGAGCTCTGATATCCCAGAATTATCTGGATGAACACCATGGATATCCCCAGCCAGCAGTTTTTGGAGAGCCTGCCCCATCCCTCAGCCATGATTTCCTCACGGGAGGTGAGGGATTTCCAGCCCAAATTCTTACTCTCAAATTATCCACCTTCACTCCATCAAGGCACCAATTCCTGCCCCAAATCCTTCCTCCAAGCCCAGGGGGTGAATGAATTCCCCCAGGACACGGCCTGGATCAGGTCATTTCCCCCAAATCACACTTGGGAGTGACCCAGCACTGGTCCCTGATGGCTCCAGGTGTTTCCATGAGGAGCAGGATCCGGGGAAAGGGAGCATCAGCACCAGGGAATAACTCTGGGAGCTTAAACCCCAGCTCAGGCAGGGAGAGGAAGGAATTCCCTGGAATGGAGGGGCTGGGAGAGCACAGGAAACCCTCTGCCATGGATTTCTTTTCCCTCTCCTTACCTGTCCCAAGATCCAGCACCTTCGGGGATTCGTTTCCTCGGGATGAGATCCCTCTGATTTAAACCAGGAGATAACAGCCAAGGAGGGGAACCATCCCCATCCCGAGCCCGGCTCTGGCACTCCCCATTGGAAATAATTTATATCCTCTGGTCTGCCGGGCTTGTCCCACCAGCCCTAATGACTGGTTCTGTTCAATTTTCAGCTGCTTAATTGCAGCTGAACACTTCAACACCACTAAATTAAAACAAGCTCCCAGCGTTTCCTTGCCTGGGCTCCTGGCCCCGCTCCAAGGGGCGTTTAAAGCAACCTCAGATGGTTTATTCCTGCCACACAGGCTGCTCCCTTCCCAAAAAAAGCGTGTGTATGCCTAAACCCAGCGAAGTGGGAGCATGGAAAACAACTTCCAGGCGGGACATGACCGGGATGAGGCCGCGTTCCCTCCTCCCAAGGGCACCCAGCCATTCCCGTGGCTTGGAAAAGGATTTGGGGGCCAGGAGAATCCTAAAGGGGAGCAGACCCCAGCCTGGAGAGACTGTCCTGATGGAAAAGCTGCTGCTGGTGGGGTTTATCCCGGGTAATTCCACATCTTGGAGCAGATTTGCCAATGTGGAAGCGCTTTGGGGTATCAGGTACCCATTAAAAAGGAGCCAAAGCAAATGGAGCTCCTGCAGCAGTTCATATTCCCGGGTAATGGGTGTTGAGGGTTGGGATGGGCCTTTCCAGCACCATGCTGGGAGAATTGTTTGCTCCTGATGGATTTGGGGATGGATGTGTCTGTGGGGGGCTGGGAATCCATCAGTGCTGCCAGGCCTGGACATGGAGCAGGGGACAAACAGGATCTGGTTCTGCAGAAAGCAGGGAGAAATGGGCTGAAATGGGAGAAATCCCATCTCATCCCATCCCATCCCATCCCATCCCTCTGGGACAGACGGAGAGACTCAACCTCCCCCGCGAGGGAGGGAGGGAGAGCAACTCCCGTTAATTGTGGGGTAAAAATAACCCGAACCTGCCAACAAGCGCATGGAAAACTGCTATAAAGTTGAAAGCCTCTGGAAGCCGGGCAGGCTCCTGGTGCCCGTAAATAATTTCCTCGAGGATCAGCGGAAACAATGCAATTAGGGGCCGGCTGCGTGCGGCACGGTGGGACGGCAGCCAGTGAATCCCTGGGAACGCTCACACATCACGGAGCAGCCCCGGAGCTCCTCCCAGCGCCTGGAGTTTTCAGCTTAAACGCGGGTTTTGCCCTCTTTAGACGAGGCACGGGTCAGGCCTGGCTGCTGCAGGGATGAAGCGGATGGACTGGGATAAGCGGGATATAATGGATTGGGAAACGGGAGTGGCGGGCTCAGCCTGTCCAGGAAGGAGCTGTGGGGTCAGGGGATGCTGCCCCATGGGACAGTGTCCATCCTCCCCCTTCTCTCCCTCCTCAAAATCTTTACAGAAAACTGGGGGGAAACAGGGGAAAAAGCAAGTTAAAGGAGGCCTAGCACCGACACCTGGAGGAAGGAGGAGCCCGGAGAAGGCTGAAAGCCGCGTTTGTGCGCGGTTACCTGATCCCGGTGCGGGCTGAGGGTGAGAACAGCGCGCTGCCTGATCCTTATCTCGGCAGGACACACAATGCCCCGGGTTTGTCTCCGTTCCAGGAGCGGAGAGAAAACACCTCCAGCGCACTTCCTTCTGCCCAGCCCCTGAGCAGCAGCACGGAGGGGAGGCCCAGAGCCAGCAATCCGCACGGGATCTGTTTTCCTGCAGAGAATTCCTCACCCCGGGATTAGCAAAGCTTCCAACACACCTGAGCAGGGTGGATTTTCCTCAAAAAACCCAGTGGTTCAAATCCTCTGGGATTCCTTCCCATCTCCCTTAGGAGCTTGGGTGGCTCCTGCAGCTTTCCAAGAGAGTGAGAGTGGCAGGGGGCATCCATCCATCCATCCATCCATCCATCCATCCATCCATCCATCCATCCATCCATCCATCCATCCATTTTGACCCCCTTTGCTCCCTGCCCACCCTCTTTACCATTTACTGGCCAATTCCACCCCCAAAAATCTCCATTTCCTCCCAGTGGGATGCAGAGCTGGGGGTGACCCCGAGATGTGTCCCGATCCCAAGGAAGGAGCTCCCCTAGACAGCCACCAGCACATGGAAAAGACTCCAGAGCTGCTGATTCCTCTGTCCAGAGGGATTTTCTCTGGAGAGGGCTCGGCCAGGACCCTGCCTGTGGGGGCTCCCTTCCACAGGTAGCAAAAGATGAGCCCAGAAAGGACAAGCAAATATCCCAGGATAATTTGAGATGGAAAGAAGAAAAAAGAGCTGGAGAGAACACAAGGAAACTCGCTTTCCACCAGCCCTGGTTGCATCTCTACACTGAGCTGTAATTCCCTATCCCTAATTTCGGATATCTGAATCCCAAACACCATCTGGTGGAGCCCCCAAGGCCGTTTTCCAGCACGAATCTGCTCTCTGAGGGCTCTGGTCCTACTCCATCCAAGGTGGATGTCGGCAAAGCCGCTCTGTGTCGGGAGGAGACAGAGCCACCACATCCCTGCCTGTGGCTTCTCCTGGAAAACCCCGGCAAGCAGGGGCCTGATGAGCCGGAAAAGGCCCCCTGAAGGGGATATCTTTCACCTCTTGGTGACTTCTTCTACAAACACCGCTTCCTTCAACACCTTCTTGTTGACAGAATCTCTGTCAATAGCGCCTGAACTTCAAACTTGATGCCAATCTCCGGGCTAGGGGGAACCGGTTGTGCCAGAAGTGTCTGGGTGGGAACCCTGCGCTTTCCGTGGAAAAATTCCTCCTGGGTTCCCTGCATGGAAGGGAATCTCGCTGTGTACCCGTGGAAATTCCTGGCTGCAGGGCACCCGCAGTCCTCAGAAGCTGCAGGAGAGCTGGAGCTGCTCCACAAAGGTGTTCCTGACATAAAATACAATTAAATTCCCAAAATGCTTCTTGGATTCATGGACATGGAGAGTAATCCACAAAGAACCTCTGAATTTTTGCAGTGGGAAGAGATTTTAGAGTTCATCCTATTCCATGCTCAGGGACACCTTCCACAATCCCAGGTTGCTCCAAGCCCCATCCAGCCTCACTTTGAGCATGAGCAGAAAAAGTTGTTTATTTCTCAAAAGCCTTCCTGAAGAAGTCTCTGGGAAAAACCAAAAAAATTGCATATAAATATCATCATTTACAGTAGTAAAAATACAGATTTTTTTTTTTACTTTAAAAGGGTTTTTTGTTGTTGTTGTTTTAAGTGTTACTGGATTTAAGGTAAATTGGACCAGCAGAGGTGAAGGAGGCACCTTTATCCTATCAGCCATCATTTCTGGAAATGTGAAGATTTGGAAAGGGAGATAAAATTCGCCAGGGTTTCTTTGGAAAAATGCGAAACATTTATGGATTGCCAGCACTTCCTCCCCAGTTGTGCATTTTCAGCAAATATTTGCATTTTTTAAATAAGGGCGGAAAGCAAATTTTGCTTTGAAAATCGTTTTGGAGTGGAAAAGAAGCTGAGAGCTGGGCGGGTTCTTTGGGAAGAAGCTTTGAGATGGCTCCAGTGGGTGGGGGGGGTGTCCCCATGCAGAGCTCCGGAACAGCTCCGGTGTCAGAATCCTTGGCTGGTGAGTATCCTGGAGTGGGAAAAGAGGAGGGAAAAAACGGGAAAAGAGGCAGAGATGTGCTGCCAGCCTGGAGGCTCCCTCTAGTGCTGCTTACCAGAGCTGCCGGGTAACTGGGATCCTCTCATCCCAGCAGGAAAAGCTTGGGAGGGGACAGGAACCAGAGCTGTCCCCAGGGAGCCCAACCCAGCCATTCCCTGCCCCAGCCATTCCCTGTTCCAACCATTCCCTGCCCCANCTATTCCAGCCATTCCCTGTTCCATCCATTCCCAGCCCCAGCCAATCCCTGTACCCGCCCTCAGGACACGTTTGTGTGCCCCTTTTCTGGCTGCTGCCACCAAACCCCGGGGCAGGGACCATCAAGGACCCCGAGCACGGTGGTCTCGGCTGGCCTGGCCTCCCTGCCCCGATCCCAGGAAGCACAGGCAGCCATGGGAGGGAACAGGTCCCAGCCCTGGGGACATTCCCGGCTGTGTCCCCATGTCCCTGCCAACGCACACACAAGCGCCTCTCATCAAATATTTGCCCTGCCCGAGACGAGATAAATCCCTGGGGCAATATCCAGAGCCAGCGCTCAGCATTCCTGGTTCTACCTGGGTGCTCGGCTCTGCCCCACACAAGTCCCCTTCTGTCCCATCCGTGTCTCCGAGGAGGGAGAGGGACAGTGACAGCCATGGGGATGGTCACTGTGGAGCAGGGGACAGGCAGAGCATTTCCAAACAGCTCAGGGGCTGCCCCAGATCCCAAATCCCCATCCCATGAGGAACAGCCTCCACCCGCTGTCCCCTGAGGGATGTGACTCTCCTGGATCCCAAATTCCCAAATCTCCATCCCATGAGGAGCAACCTCATCCCACTGTACTCTGGTGGATGTGACTCTCCCAGATTCCAAATTCCCAAATCTCCATCCCGCAGTGCCCTGGGGGTTGTGACTGTCCCAGATCCCAAAACCCCATCCCACTAGGAGCAATCTCATTCCCCTGTCCCCTGATCCCGCAAAGAGGCATTCCCAGAGCTCCATTTCATGAAATCCGTGTCCTCACATGGAGCCATCTCCTCCCTCTCCCTGCGCAGCATCCTCCAGGACCGCAGGTGATTGGGGGAAAAATCCCGGGAGATGGGATTGGAGCTTCCCAGAGCACGAGGGTGGAATGTGGCTGCTCCCCTGGGATGCGAGCCCTGCCAGGCCGCTCCCAGCAGCGCTGCAGCATCTCCACGCGCCGGGAGATGGCAATCTCCATCTTCCCATGGCATTCCCGGCTCCGGGAAGGAGCCCGACGGAGCCGTGACACTCCCGAGCTCGCAGCTCGGCTCCGCGCAGGGAAATCCCGCTGCAGCCCTTCCGAAGGAGCGGGATTTACTCCGGTGCTCGGAGATATAACGGGTGTTTACCCTGCGCTGCTTTATCAGCCTCGGTCTTCCCGAATAAACCGGGGAAAATTGGAGCGTCCCCGTTATCTGTTTGCCATCTGCCCTGGGATTAGCGGCTCCGCGGTCTAAGCTTTGGATCAACACGGTTTTATTGGTTCCTGTCACTGCGGGCTGTCGGCGTCCGATCTGAATGAGACATCAAACGTCGCTCCTTCCCTCTTCCCTCCTTCCCTCTACTGGGCTGCAGCGTCCAGGCAGCCTCGGCTCAGCTTTTTTGGGAAAGAGAGAGGAAAATGGGGGCTCCACTCAGATTTCCAGCATTCCCTCCCTTCCACTGGGCCTGGAAAAGCGGGGGGTGCTTCCCCTCCTGGCCAAGAAGGAGGGGATGGACACAGTTCCCTCCTTGTTTAATCCCAATCCTGCTTCTAGAAATAAATATGGGATTAGAAACAGTCTGAGAACCCAAACCCTGCTATCCCCAGGTTCCCATCACTCCAGGGCTCTGGAAGGTGGAGTGGGATCCATGCAGTGGGTTGTGCAGCAACAACCACAGCAGAACAAGAGGGCACAGGAGGTGTTGGGACCTCTGGAGCTCTCCCTGTCCCTGGGATGGGCAGGAAAGGCTCTGCCAAATCCCAGGTGAGGGAGTCTCCTCATCGTGCCCAACTCGGGGCAAATTTGGGCTAGTTTAAAAAAAAAAAGGTGAAAGGGTCGCCCCTGGGAGACCCCATCCCGATGTCCCTGTCACAACCCCAGCAGGTGACAGAGCCATGTTCGGGTTTAATGACCTGTTCCAACCCAAAAATGGGTGGCGAGGGCTGGAACTGTGATGGATCTCGGGCATCGTGGTCCCACACATTCCAGGAGCAGGGAATGTGCAGCACATTGGTTTTAACCAGGAGCTTGGCTGCCTCTCCCAAGCTTCTGAGGGGAAAAGAAGCATGAAAATTGGGTTTTCCATCAGTAAAAAGGAAAAACAGTGTTTTTTAAAATAGGAAACATCATCTCTGCGGGGGATCTCACATTGTATAGGTGTCATCTCCCTTAACTGGCTGTGAGAGGAAAGGGGATGCTCATTCCCAAAAAACTGCTTGGAAACACATCCATGGCATGTAGAAACATATCCATGGTGTGTGGAAACACATCTCCTGCTTCCCACTCCTTTTTTTTTTAACTTTTTACCTGTACAAATGCCATTCCACCACCCCAAAATTCACCTGAGGGGTGCACAAGCTGAGCGCTGGGAATGTGAGCCAGGCGAATTCCAGCCTCAACAACCTCTGGATGAGGGAATACAGGAGGAACAGCCCTCGCCGAGATGTCCAGGCTGGGTTTTTCTATTACTGCTATCGGCCAGGATCTGGGCAGACAGATGCATTTACTGTTTGCCACCCGAAGATAATGAAAAGAAACAGTTTATAAAATCAGATTAGGGGGTGGAAAAATTGCCTAATGATAATAATTCCCAACCCCAGCGCTGAATAATGATGTATTCAAGAGTTGTCAGCTCGTGATGAAAGGGGCCTCATATGAGAGATGCTGGGCTCTGAAGAATGACTGCGGATGAATTGCAGGGAGATACAATCCCGCGATAAGGGACAATGAGAGCCTCGAGAACACTTCAGAACGGGCTCCTCAGCGCGAAGCCAGCGCAGCAATAAAAGCCCATAAATTAAAAAAAAAAAAAAAAAGTTTCCGGCCGATTTCTGATAAAAGACGAGCCAAGGTGAAAAGAGAAAAGTGGGAGAATCCCTCGAACCCACGCACGGAGCGGTGGGGAAAGGAGAACGCGATCCAAAGCCCCAGAGGATGGATTGGAAAGGGAATGCTGTCGCTTTTCCTTGGGAAATCTGTCCTGGGAGGCAAATCGGGGTGTGGGTGGACGGGCCCTGGCTGGCGGGAGGGATCAACTGCTCCCAAGGGCAAAGGATAAGGATGGATCCACAAGGAAGGAGGGAGGCCTGATTTGGGCATCCACCAACCCCTTCCCAAACCAGGAACCGCCCAACTCCAACCTCCCTCCAATCCCTGAATTCCATTAGGGATTAAGGAGTTTCCCAGCTCCCAAGGCCTTTCCGGGAACACCTCGGACATCAGCAGGGCATGGAAAAGCTCCCAGAGCAGCACCGAGGTGTGTCCCATCAGCTTGGAAAAGCCAGGAGCCCACATTCTCCGGTCTCAAAACCAAAGTTAGGGATTCAAGCCACCCTTCCCTCGGGTGCAGCGAGCCCGTGATCCCATCAGGAAGACGGGAAAAGGTGGATTTTCCACATTCTCCGTGGTCTGAAATGCAGATGTCTGCGCTCAGAGCGGCCGTGGCACCGGGAGCGGCGATGATTTATGGGAAGCTGCACCAGCATTCATTATTCATGTGGGAAGCACGGGAAGGGCTTTGATACGGATCGGGAGAAGCTCCAAATCCATGCGGGAGATAAACCTAGATGAATGGTGTCACCCGGAGCGGGGATGGAACTCTGGGGCTCGTCCTGGTGTCGCCCAGGATTGCTGCACTTGGACAAGTTGGGCACTAATCCCGCTGGGAAGAGAGCCCCATCCCAAAATCCCTGCTGGAATCGCTACTCCAGCGTGATGTCAAGGCTTTGTTTGCTGTGGGTGCCCACAAACCTCGCCGAGAGCACATTTCCCTCTAAAACCCGCCGATTTCAGCTCAAAATTCCATCAACCACCCCAAACTTCGCCTCACTCGGGCGAAGAGAGAATGGCAGGAGGAGCCAGGAGCCCTCAGTCTGGAATGCTGCATCCCTGAGGTCTCCTGGCAGCGCCGGGACGAGGCAGTGCCTAATTACAGCTCGGTTTCCTCTAATGAAAAGACAGGCGAGCTCCGGGCGCAGCCAATGATGGCAAAGTCTCCCTCTGAACGCCTGCAATTAGAGCGTTCGCTGTTAATTGCGCTCATTAACCTCGCGAGCTGCGGCAGGAGCAGCTCCAGGAGCAGCCCTGGATTGTCCCACTGGCATCCGGGACAATCCCATGGCACTGCCATCCCCAGATCCCAAAAGCGGGAAGTGGATTTTGGGGCTCGTTAACATCAAAGGCTTTCCCACTGCTGATTCCCTTGGATAAAAGCAGTTATTTGTGGGATCAAACCCAGGCCTGCAACACCCAAAACCGGGCTGGAATCCTCAAAAAGCCAAACCCCACAGGAAGCAACACAAGCAGCACATTCCAGTTCAGCACATTTCCCTCCTCTCCCCTCCCAGCGATGCCCTTGCTCAATTTTGGTTTGGCTGATTGGGTGTTTTTATTTATTCCTCTGGCATTATTTTTATTTTTAGCTTCCCAAACTGCAGGAAAAAGCCCCTTTAACTTTCCTGTGGGCTCTCCAAGTCTCGCAGCTCGTTCCCAAGGAATCCAGCACCTCTCACCCGAGCGCCCCCCTGTGCTTCCAGCGGCCCTGCTCCATCTGGCAGCCAGGCCTGGAATTCGGGAGGGAGGAATCTTTGCCTCGTTTTCCCCCTTTCCAGCAGGATCTGTCTTTCTGTCACCTCGTTAGGGATGCTGCTACCGAATTCCAGCTGGGCTGGAGGCAGAACACAAGGAGGGAGCCGGAGATCCCGCAGCTCCTTCATCCCAAACTTTCTGCCCTTCCAGCCCTTCTCCACGGGCTTTGGTCTAGTCGAAGGCTCCTGATCCGGAGGTTCCCTGGACAAAGACAATCCCCAGGGCACGGCACTGGGCATGGATTTCAGCTTCCCAACCGTACCGCGCCCCCTCCAAGCCCCGAATTCCCTGGGAAAGGAGCTTCCCCGGTTCTCCAGCTCCAAACCTGCCTCCCTCTCCCTTTCCTCACTGGAATATTCATATTTTCCTATCTGCGCCTTATTTTAAAGCACTTTCTCTTCCTTCCTTCCTTTTTTTTTTTTTTTGTTTGTTTGTTTGTTTTTTGCTTTGTTTTGTTTTGTTTTTGTTTTTGCTCCCACTCTTTCTCTGGTCCTGACCTTGTGACCAAAACAATATTAAATAAAAATAAAGGCGCCAGAATCTGAAGCGGCCGCGGTGGGGCAAAGCCTGGCTCCCTCGGGTACAACCCCCATTCATGCCCTGCACTCACCCCGTGACTGCAGCGGGACAAACTCACGGGGCAGAAAGTTGTTTGTTGTCCCTTAAATGGCTCCATTGTGCATTGTTGGGGCTCTTTCCTGAGCTCCGAGTCTGCCTCCGGCTCTGCTCCGCGCCTGCCCCGGGGCCCGCAGGAGACGGGCACCCTCCGGGCACAGCAAGGGGATATTTATCCCAAAATTTCGCCCCGCTTGGGAGCTCTGGGTAAGGATCTCCCTGCCTTTATCCGCAGGTTTGTGCTGCAGAAATAAGGAATAACCTCATTTTCCACTCGGGAAAACCTCCCCGCCTCTCTCCAGTCCCCAACCCCATCCACCTGCATCCCAAATCTGCTCCCAAACTGGCCAAGCCGGGCTTTTCCCTGCCAAATCCCCGCGGCTGGAAAAGGCTGAGGAGAAAAAGGGCTTTTTCCAAAGCGGCTGAATACACCGGGCATGGTTCCTCCCCGGGGCCTCGTGCCTGCCGAGAGGGGAGATAAAAGCTCCTTGTCCTCCCCAAATCAGCTGCCTGGCGGGAATAGGGGGAATTAAAAATATCTTGGAGCAGCGAGATGTGGGCCAGGAGGGCCTTTCTGGGAAATCGCTGGGCGGTTTGGGATGGAAGAGACATTAAATCCCCCTCCCATTCCACCCCCTGCCATGGGCAGGGACACCTCCCAGTATCCCAGGGTGCTACAACATGGCCTTGGACACTTCCAGGGATCATGGGGCAGCCACTATGCCAGGGCCTCTCTAATCCCACAGTGAGAATCCCTTCTGATATTTTATCTGAATTGACCCTATTTAGGTTTAAACCAAGTTGAGTTTAAAACCATGAAAAAAAATCCTGAACCCAGCACACTTGGAACCACTGAAAGTGCGAAATTCCGGCGCGTTTTGAGGGATGCAAGGATCCAGACACGAGGCTGGGACAAGGGCCATCCCCTGCCTCCACTGGGTGGCACTTCCGTCCTCCCGGAGGTGAATTTGGGGACACTTCGGGGCTGTTTGGGCTGAAATCCTCTTTGCCGGGCGCCGGGGCGAGATGCGGGGAGCGGCCACACGGTGTCAGCGCAGATCGCGACATCACCGGCCCCGATCCCACACAGAGCCCTCACCCGGAGCCCCCGGCCACGCCGAGGGGAACAGAGGGTCCCGATCCCTTCCCGCTGCCACACGGGCGAGGTAGCAGCAGGGCTGAGCCACACAGAGCCGCGCTGTCCCCTCTGTGCCACCACTGGTGACACGGATGGGCCCGGCGAGTCCCAAACCAGTGACAGATCGGCTGCGACAGCGTCGCCCCCGTGGTGTGGCTATCCCACAGCCCCCCCGACCCTTTCCTGCACGTTTCTTTCCACTAATTCTTCTCCTTGTCCCATCCGTGCTTTTCTGCCACATTCCCAGAGCATTCCCAGCCCTGGCCTCCTCTCCGTGCACCAAAATCTGTCATGGAATCCCGGAAGGGTTTGGGTTGGAAAGGAGCTTAAATACCATCTTATTCCCCATGGGCAGGGACAATCCCACCATCCCAGGCAGCTCCAAGCCCCAGCCAACCTTTTCTTTCGATGGAATTTTTCAGTGGGCACTGCTACTGAGGCACCGGGAAATTCCCCTCCCAAGACAGGGAGTCCTGCAGGTGCCTCCTTCCCTGAGCACCGGAATTCCCGATGCTTGGAAAACACAGAATCCAGCAGTGCAGACACGGGCACAAGGCAAGAGCAGCAGAGCCTGGAGCTTTGCCCTAAGGAGCAGCAGAAACCAGATAGGAGAACTCCATGAGCTTTGGGTGGAAGGAAAATCCAAAATTTCCATGAAAACTTCCCTTTCCCTGCATTGCAGCTGTTTTGGGAATCTGGTGTTGGCCAAAACTCTGCTTTCCTGCCAAGGGCACCTGAAGTGCCCACACTTCCTCAGCCTGGGAATTAATGGCACGGAAGAGACAAGGCCAGGCTCCTTCAGCCATTCCCTGCATTATCCCTGCCCTGTCCACACTCTGGAGAATTCCACCTTGGAATTTCACCAGCACCCAACCACTGGACGGAGGGAGCTGTACCAGGAGCAAAGAAACGATTCTGCTTCGGCACGGTCCAATATTTGGGTTGGAAAGCTCTCCCCACAGGAAAATCCAGTGGGATTTCTCGCCTGGGGCACGGGCAGTGAAGCGCTGCAGAGGGAGGGGAAACTTCTGGCCCATCCTTTGGGATTGTCCTCTCCCCTTCTCCAGCACAAACACTTCCCGTAACCCTCAGCCAGGAGATTTTCTGCTCACAGGGCAGGGAAGAGGAGGGAGATCCCGGTTTGCGGCGCCCCATCCCCAGCATTCCAGGGAATGCGTCCCAGCCCGTTGCAGAGGGATGAGGCTGCAGAGTCGCTCGGCTGCCAGCATTAAATTCTGCTCCAGCTCTCCGCGTCACCTTCAATTTCTCTCTAAGCCGCTGTGTTTATTTAACCGAATCTGCCTCCCGTCACTCGGAGCAGCAGCACTCAACCTTTAAACAGCCCAAGAGCCACTTCAGCCCGCGGCGGATGCCGAGAGCTCCCGAGCCAGGCAGGCACAAAGGAGCCGTCGCTTTGTGCCGCGGGCGCTCTAGCCCCGGTTCATTCATCCCTCCCGCCCGAGCTGGAGCTCATCCCGAGTTTTCCAGCCATCCCTCACCAGTGGGTGACCCACAGCAGCCTCTGGGCACCGTGTGCCAGCTCCCACCCGCGGGCAGCTCTCCCAGCCACCATTCCATCCCCCGGGAAAACACTTCCCGATGGGTTATTTGGGAGCGGTATCGCTGTGCGTCAGCCCTCAGAAAAAAACCCCTCTTTTTCCCAAGCCTCTCCAAGCAGCCAGAACTTCCCAGCCTCCAGAGGAATCCTAGGGACACCCTGGACTGGCCCCCAGCGCCCAGAAGCTCCCCCATCCCACCGGCACCGCCCTCTCTGTGCCACAGGGCCCGAATCCAGCAGGATTTCAATCCTTTTGCCGTTCCAGAGGCCCCGAAAGCTGGGAAGCGTCTCCGGGCACTTTCCAAAGCTTTGGTCGCCGGGCTCAGTCCTTCCTTTGGCAGGGGCTGGGGAGGGGACAGCGAAACCGAGCTGTGACAAATCCATCTGCACACTTGTCACCCTGGGAACAAGCCCAGCTTCCCGTGCCCATCCTCGGGGGTTTCGTGCTGGCTCCGGGCTCACCACGAGGCGTTCAGGAACCCAAGCGTAATTTGCAGGGAGGAGAAAACCTTGGCTCGCTTCGCTGTTTACTCTTGCCGAGCATAATGAAAATGTTAAAACGCCGAGTCACTTGACACCTGCCACCCCGGTAATGCACTTGCTTCACTTATTTTCTTTTTTTTTTTTTTTTTTTTGTTGTTGTTGTTGTTGCTTGCGAGAGTTGGCGAATTTATTTCAAGCTCTTCAATTCCCTGAAGTTGAGGAGGACTCGCTGCATATTCAGCGAGTGCTGACACGTCTCACGTCCTCTGCCGCGTTAAGTCTCTTCATTTATTCTTTTACAGACAGCCCCGGGATCCGTTCCGCAGTGAATAAAATTATCTCGGGCGTCCTTCAGGGAAATAATGCAGGGCTTTCGGAGCGAGTGCGGGAAGTTCAAGGCGAATATTCCAGGTGGCCGGGACGTGAAGAGCAAGTCATTGAACCTCTCTAATGGAGCTGTCATCTCCTCCCCGCGCTCTCCTGGCTGCAGACAGGCTCCTGCCTCGGTGAATAATGAGCAGCCCGGCAGACCGCGGGGTGTCAGGGCAGCCCTGGGCTGCTGCTTCGAGTTTGCTGCTCACCTGAGTGGCACCTCCCGAGGGGGCAGAGGTGCAGCCCCCGAAATGAGGGGGGCTTAGGGCCAAATTGGGGTGGCTGTGCCTCGGGAGCAGCTCTGAGCACTGGAAACACAAACACAGCAACCCAAGGTGAGCCTGGACCGTGACCACTGAGGGCCAGGAAGATGACACCTCTGCTGGGGATTCTTGAGGGGTTTTTCGGTTATTTTTTACAAATAATGATCCCCATCCTGTTTTTAGGTTCAGGGACAGGCAGGAGGGCGGAGAACGAGCAGCTGTATCCCACAGGGTGCCCCGCTAGGGTTAAAACACCGCCTGAACACCCCTGATCTAGGATCGGCTCTAAACCTGAGCAAAACCAAGATTCCACATCCACAGACTTCACTCCCAGTGGGAACATCCAGCACCCCACCCTGCCGGGAGAAAAGGGAACCAAAAAAGCCTGATTTTATCCCAACCCCTTTTCCTGCTTGCCCAATCTCCCCCTTTCCCAGAGAGCCTCTGCTCTCCCCGCTGCAGCGGCGTGTTTTCACCGCTCCCGAGCCCCGGGGTGCTCTCAGTTGTTTAACGCGGCCGAACCTCTCCCTTTTGTGCGAGCTCGAGCCCGAGCAGCCCGGCAGAAAGTTGATCTCTGTGTTAATTTGGATTAGGGATGCACACACGCAGCAGAATAAAGCTGGGTCTGCGGGCTCCTCTCCCCGTGTAATTTGTTCTCCATTGTCGGCGTCGTTGTTGATCCCGAAATTACAGAGCCCGAGGAGTTATTCAACACGAGATGCCGGACATGAAAAGGGAGAGGGGCTCGGGAAATAACTGCGAGGAGAACATTCAAATCAGCCCAGAGATTACAGGGGCAGAGCACAAAAGGGACTCCGGGCTCCTTCGGTTTCCTTCCACCGCGTTTGAGTGTTACCTGAGAGGGGAAAAATCCCGGAAAAAAAGGTGAGGAAAAGCCCAGGAATCTCTTGTCTCCAGCACAGCCCAGTAATTACCCTCAAGGCAGCGCGGGTCAGGCATTCAGCGCCCAGCTAATCCCCGGCCAGGAGCTCACCTGCATCCCTGCTCCCTGGAAAGGCTCGGACTGGAATTCATGGAATCATCCCAGGATCGTTTGGGTTGGAAAGGCCTTTAAACCTTATTCAGTGCCACCCCCTGCCACGGGACACTTTTCACTATCCCAAGTTGCTCCAAATCCCATCCACCCTGGCCTGGGACTCTCCCAGGGATCCAGGGGCATCTCTCGTGTGGCTCACAGAGTGCTGCTGGCTCTATTTCTCCCTCTTTTCCATGTATTTCCTAATTTTTAAGGCCTCCCTGCTGCTTTGCTTTGCCTGCACAGCAACTAGAGGCCGATGTAATTCCCAGTTTCCCCCAAAAGTTACAGCAGATCCGTGGGGATGAAGCCGGGTTTGCCAATGCTGCTCCCCTCTCAGCAAAGGCAAGAACCAGCCCCTCCACACTCCCAGCCAGGAGCATTTCCAAGGCCCACAGATTCCTGGAAAACCCCAAATCCAGCCAATCTCTACTCTATCTCCCACTCAGATCGGGGTTTTGTGATCCCCAGCCTGCCAGGGGACAGGAAACCAGACCCTGCTATTGCTGTGAGTAGTCTTTGGTGATAAGCAAATGTTTTAGCTTTATTTCCAATTATTTTTTATAACCAGTGAGCTTTTATCTCAGAAAAGAATTAACTTTTCTCCACCTTTGAAGAGCAGAACCCTCCTGATATTCATTACTTGACTCAGGTCTTTCCCTTTGATGGAAAACTTTGGATTAGAGGCAGCATTCAGCATCCTGATTAGTATGAATGTGACCCAATATTGCAGCAAACAGAGTGTGCAGCGCTGCCTTCTAGGCAAAAGAGGAGAAAACAAACCCTTGACAGGCATTATCCAACATAAAAACTTAATTATTAAAGGAAAAAAAAAGGAGGGGGGAGGGGAAACCAGGCCAAAAATGGGCAAATTTTTCTTGCTAGAACTGCAGGATCCCATCCTTGCTCATCCCCTTGCCCCTCTGGCTTCTCCTGCCTCTCCCTGGGCTTGAATGCCAGGAATTCAAGTCTGAGTGGGTAAAAAAAGGTGCAAGCCCCTAAAGGCACCTCCACAGTCCCAAAAGTCCGAGTTTCTCCAAGAAGAAAAGCTCATCCAGGTATTTTTTATTTGTTCCTGTGGCAGGGCTGTGCCCAGCAGTGGCTGTGTGGGGATGAGCAGCAACTACTCAACACCTTGAGCTGAGCATCCCGAAGGAGCAGCACGAACTCCAGCAGCCCAGACCCCGCCATTCCCAGGAAAACAAACAGGTTTTAGCAGAAAAACAGCCCCCCTGTGCAAGCTGGGCCCAGTCGTTGTGTCCCTTGGGCTGCTCTGTGCCCACAAGGAAGAGTTCAGGGAAAACATTTATCCATAAAAGCCGAGAACAACAAATACCCGTCCCTGCACACGCCGCCTCCCCGAGCCAGCCTAGCTACTGGGACATCCTGGTGGGAAGGAGCAGCCAGGGCTGGGGTTACACATTAGCCAGGGCAGCCCGGGGCCGGCGATGGTTCCAGGACAGGAGGAAAGAGCAGCCGCTGTCCCGGTTAATGTGTAACAGCTCTGCCACCTCTCCCTTGCCTGCTGCTCGCCGGCAGCTGCCAAGGGAGGCTCCAAACCTCAGCTGGGCACTGAATCGGCAGGGAGAGTCCTACCCTGGCATCAGGGGTGAGGGAAACCTGGGGAACTTTGCTCCAGGCCATCCTGAGTGGACCAAGCCCTGCTCAGAGCCCCCTGGCTCCCTGTGCCTTCCCCAGATGTCCCCCACAAATCCATGTCCTGTTTCCATTCCCATTCCTCAGCAGCAAACGCGGCTGTTTTCCTCCTCCTCATCATCATCATCACCATCCTCCTCACGTTCTCTTTGCCTGGCTGAACGGCTGTGGCAGGAATTTCCCTCAGGGCTGGGCTCGGAGACACAGAGACCCCAGGGACAGATTTTATCCATCCTTCCACCCCAAAAGAGCTGCCCTGTTTCACTGGGGTTCCCCTTTTCCCATCAGCCATTCCCACAGAAGTGGAAGAACCTGGGAATGAACGAGCCCCCTCCCAGCCCAGTTTTGAAGAGCCCCTGCAGCGTCTCCGTCACTTGGGATGAGGCAGGGATTCCCAGGAGTGTCCTCGGAGCATGCAGCACTGCTGACCTGCTCCCACTGGGATCCACTCTGGCACACAGGGAATTTCTGGAAGCGTCGGCAGCCAATGCTCCCACCAAGGTTCTCCATGTGGAAGCCATTGGTGATGGGCAAGTCCAGGTGGAAAACAAGCCAAGCTGCACCCTGATCTCCCAGAGTATCACAGAATCATGGAATACCCTGAGCTGGGAGGACCCACCAGCGTCGTCCATTCCAGACACCCCAACAATCCCACCCTTATTTGGGTTGGAGCCATGACCATTCCCTGGGGAGCCTCTTTGCTGCCTGACCACCCCCTGCATGGAAAACCTTTCCTGAATATCCATCCCAACCCTCCCCTGTGGCCCTGTCTCCACTGGGGACAACACTGGGGACAACCCCGGCTGGTCCCTTCCCAGGAGGCCACCGGCCAGGGTTGATGCCACCTCTGTGGCGTCCCCTTGGGTGGTGTCAGCAGCGCTCCCAGCTCAGCCTGGCTGATTTCGCTGACAGTGATCTCACCACTCATTCCCACCTCTCCTGGGGTGCAGGCACCGGGAGATGGACGCGTGATTGATGTGGCGCCCGCGATACGGCGCGAGCGAGCGCTCCTTATCTGCGCCTCGCCAGCCGCTCCGCGTTGCTCCCAGCGTTTGCGGCATCGCTGTCACTTGGGTCGCCTTTTTTTTCTTCCCACCCTGCTTGATTTTCCCCACCCTGCTTGGTTTTTTCCCACCGGGGGATCTGTTTCACCTGCAGGATTTGTGGAGTTGGGCAGAGCGTCCCGTGTAAAAGTCATCATCTACAACTGTGGTGGGCAGGGGGGAGTTGGAGCAGATGCTTTCCATGGCAGGGTGCTGGGAGCTAAATCCATTGGGAGCTAAATCAATCCAGAGAAACTTCCAGAGAGATTCTGAGCCCAACGCCGCAGCGGTGAATTCCATATGAAAAGTTGGGTGGGCATGGAAGGACCAAGGTTGGCTGTGGAGACAGGGAAAAAGGGAGGAGAAAACCAGGCCCAGTGGGAATGTCATTGGTGTCACCAGGGCATCCTCCTAGTCCCTCTGTTTCTCCAGGAACATGGACCTCCACTTGGAAAGGCTGGGAAGTGCTCCCTGCTTTTCCAGGCAGGTGAGACGAGACAAGGCCACAGTGTCCCCTTGGAGTCCCCAGACTGCTGCAGTCACACGATTCCTTTGTACCCCACCTCCCATGGGCTGTCTGAGCTGGTGTCACAGCATGGTGCTGATGTGTCCCACCAGCTCCCACCAGCATCTGCTCCTGCTCCGTCCCAGGGCAACACCCAGGAAAAAGCAGCATAACGTGAAATAAAATGAAATTGAATTCTCTATTTTAGAAACTGAAGAGTAGGTGCCAACTCCCAACTGAAACCTGGCTGGATGGGGCAGTTCCCATCTCCCTCTGCACAGGTTTCCTCCTTGCCTGCCCTGTTGCAGGTGCTGGGAGCAGGAGATGGAGCTGCAGCAGATTGTGCTGTGTGCTCAGCCTGGGGACAGCCCATGGCCATCTGTCACCCCCAGGTGTGCTCCTGGCCCAGGGCACGGTTGGGGCTCGGGCTCCTCAAACACACCAGGGTCGTAAAGCGGGGTGTGGGGCTGTGGGGCTGTGGGGCTGTGGGGGTGCTCCTCCAACCCCTCACCCTGCTCCCATCTCACATTCCCTGCTGTGGAGGGCTGGGAATCTTTAATTCCTCCTGCAAACCAGGCTAGGATAAAGGACAGCTCAGCCCAGACTTCCCAGTTCCTGCTCTTCCAAGCCCTGCCGTGTCCCAGTGCTGCCTTCCCAAGCTTTGTGCTTTGGTCACATGGGATTCCTCCACTTTTGGGAAAGGGCTGTGGATGGAGAGTGGAAATACATCCCTTCAGCCATGGAATTTTGGGGGTGTTTCACCCCTCCTGGGCATTCCCTGCCCGGAGGTCCCAGGCCGATCCCAATCCCAGGACACAAAGAGGAGTTGAGTGGCTGCAAATACTTGGGAATAACAACCCTGTCATGAGGTGGGGCCCACCTCAACCTCCCCAGACTGGCCTCCAGACCTCCCACCTTCATGCCAGCCCCTCCAGGAGATCGCACATGGAATGTCTGAGGAGCAGAAAGGACTAAATTCCCAAGGTTGAGCGAAATCCACTTCATTCTCCATCCCTGGGCCTGCTGGTTTGGTTCCAGCAGTTCTGGAGGACGGTGGGATCCACATACCAGGTGCCAAAACGCCCTCCAAGTAAAAATAATGACTAAAAATGGGTTTATTAATAAAATAGGGAGTTTTTATTCATAAAAATGGTCCAGTTTTACAGCACAGTCCGGGACAGTTGTCCCAAGGAACACCTGCAGGGCCCCAAAAGCAGCTCTTGCTCCCTTGCCCATTCCTGCACTTTCCCTCCTTCCTGGATGTGGGGAGACAGGAGCTGGAGCTGGTTTGTGACCAGACTTACAGAGCTCCAATCCCTGTGTGCAGCATTCCCTCGGGATGGGGTGAGACATGTCCTGGACATCTACCCTGAATTTCCTGCTATGTAAGCAAAGACCTTGCAGATTTATGCAAATGAAGATTCTTTTATGCAAATAAATACGTCTGCAAATCACCGTCGTTTGATTGGTATTTTTATGTGGAATGTGACATAAAATCACAGGATTATTTTCTCACCCGGTTTCACCCCCCTCGCTCAGCAATCCGGGCACTTTATCCAAACAAAACAAGCTTGGCAAAGTTATTAATTGCCTGGAACAAGATCTCTATTGATCGGTGAGGGGATCAATCACTTTATCTGCAGGCAGCCCTGCTGGAGCTGCCTGTGACCGGGGGATTTCTCTGAACCATATCTGCCCTGGCCCCGGGACTTTCACACGGGACGGGGCAGGTGCTGGGGAGGAGGATCCGTCTCAGGCGGGATGGAGAAGGGGCTCTGACGCCTTCCCCCTGCCCCCAGCAGCCACCGGTGGCGCCCCCCTTTCTGTGTCACCCACGAAGCCTTTAGAAGGTACACGGGATGGGCAGGAAGCCCTTGTGGCCAGCTGGGAGCCCTCCATCNCAGCCAGCGGCTCCTCTGGGGAAGGGGGGCCGAGGGGAGGGCTCTGCCCCCCGGGGGGAGAGAGGGGCCGGCTCAGCCTTAAAAGAGCCACCCAGGAACCGGTGTGTTTGCGCTTCTTCCCAATTTATGGCCGCGGAGCATATGGCCGGTGTTCCGCCCGGCGCCAGCCGCCGGGGAGGGCAGCGGGCGGCGCGGTGGATGTGAGGCCGGAGGGACGAGGAGCGGCCCCGGCGCACGGCGGAGACAATGCGGGAGGCGGGGGGCGGCCGCCGGAGCCCCCCCGAATAGGGACCCCCCGCCTCGGGATCCCGGCCAGGTGAGCCCCGGCAGGCGGCGGGGGGAGCCTCCCGCGAGGGGACCCCTGCCCAGGTGACTCCCGGGGAACAGCGGGGGAACGCGGCCACCGAGGGACCCCCGCCCAGGTGAGTGCCGGGGGACGACCAGGGCTCTCCCCCGCGTAGGGATCCGCCCAGGTGAGCCCCGGCAGGGAGCAGGGGAACCTAGCTGGAGCCCCCGACCGGGGGAGCTCCGGGGACAGCAGGGTCACCGGGGGCCGGTGGGAGCAGCAGGTGGGAAGGGGCTTTGGGAGGAGGGGGGTCCGCGCAGGTAGGAGCTGATGCTGAGCGCTGAGGGGGCGCGGCCCCGGCCCCGACGGCGCGGCTGCGACACCGCCACGGCCACGGCCATGGGTGGGCGCGGAGCCGGGGCAGCGAGGGGAGGGGGAGCCCGGGGCTCTCCCCCCTGCCCCGGCCGCGGAACACTTCTCGGCTGCGACGGCAGAGTCCGCCAGAGGACGGGGAATGACCGGGACCGGCCCCAGCCCCGGGCCCGACCCCAGCGGTGCCCCCTCCTCCTTCAACCCTTCCCTGCCCTGCCCATGCCACGCGTGTGCCCCCGCTCGGCCCCGGCCATTGGAGCCGAGCCCGGGCGGGTGGGCGCTTCCCCAGCCAGCCCCGGTTCCCCCCACGCCGTGCGGGCACGGGGGGCCGCCTCGGAGGCTCCCCGCACACTCCACCCGCGGTGAGCGGAGCGCGGAACCCTCCGCAGAGGGCGTGCGGGTGTGCGGAGTGAATTCAGATAAGAGAGTAAATCCCGCCGCACTCCCCTTGCCCCGGGGCCAGAGGGCCGGCGTTTCCTGGCCGAGGAGAAAAAAATAATTTCTGACAAAGCTTAATCTCGTTGGGACACGTTTAATTATTATAGACGGGGCCGGGCAGCGCCGGGGGGCTCCGACGGGGGGGCACCCCGTTTGTCCGGCGAATAAACCGGTTTAGAATAGACTGGGAAGGGGAAGGGAGCCCCGGGCCGTGCTTACAGCTTCTCCCGAGCGCAGGGGGCGAATTAAACAAGACAAAATGTGTGTCGGGGGGCTGCGGGCTCCCGGCTTTGTGCCCGTACCCCAGTGCCTCCATCACTATGGGCAATAATTTCCAAAATCTCATTAAAGTACATTTATCAAAGCCCTAACATGTGCCCTCCGGCTCTGCCATAACCCCGCCGGCCCCCAGGGAGCGGCGGGGAAAATCCCAATTTCTATGACAATTCGCCACCTCGGGAGCTGGCTGCGGGGCAGATCGGCATCCACAGATTTATAAGGAATATCGGTGAATTGGAAGGATTTCTCCGCCTTTGAAGCTTCGGGGGGAAGGAGATAGAGCAATCGTGAGAATAGGGAAGCTCATTTAGATTCCTATGTCCTGGAGAAGAATTAATTGTCTCCTGGAGAAAGGCAGGCCGGCGCCGGGATTTTGGGGGGCGGAGGGGGCTTTCCCTGGAGCTTCCATAGGGAATGCTGCTGCTGACTCCCTTCCTGCGTGCGGGACGACCTTCCCCCTTTTTGGGGTGCTCCTCCAACCCCTCACCCTGCTCCCATCTCACATTCCCTGCTGTGGAGGGCTGGGAATCTTTAATTCCTCCTGCAAACCAGGCTAGGATAAAGGACAGCTCAGCCCAGACTTCCCAGTTCCTGCTCTTCCAAGCCCTGCCGTGTCCCAGTGCTGCCTTCCCAAGCTTTGTGCTTTGGTCACATGGGATTCCTCCACTTTTGGGAAAGGGCTGTGGATGGAGAGTGGAAATACATCCCTTCAGCCATGGAATTTTGGGGGTGTTTCACCCCTCCTGGGCATTCCCTGCCCGGAGGTCCCAGGCCGATCCCAATCCCAGGACACAAAGAGGAGTTGAGTGGCTGCAAATACTTGGGAATAACAACCCTGTCATGAGGTGGGGCCCACCTCAACCTCCCCAGACTGGCCTCCAGACCTCCCACCTTCATGCCAGCCCCTCCAGGAGATCGCACATGGAATGTCTGAGGAGCAGAAAGGACTAAATTCCCAAGGTTGAGCGAAATCCACTTCATTCTCCATCCCTGGGCCTGCTGGTTTGGTTCCAGCAGTTCTGGAGGACGGTGGGATCCACATACCAGGTGCCAAAACGCCCTCCAAGTAAAAATAATGACTAAAAATGGGTTTATTAATAAAATAGGGAGTTTTTATTCATAAAAATGGTCCAGTTTTACAGCACAGTCCGGGACAGTTGTCCCAAGGAACACCTGCAGGGCCCCAAAAGCAGCTCTTGCTCCCTTGCCCATTCCTGCACTTTCCCTCCTTCCTGGATGTGGGGAGACAGGAGCTGGAGCTGGTTTGTGACCAGACTTACAGAGCTCCAATCCCTGTGTGCAGCATTCCCTCGGGATGGGGTGAGACATGTCCTAGACATCTACCCTGAATTTCCTGCTATGTAAGCATAGACCTTGCAGATTTATGCAAATGAAGATTCTTTTATGCAAATAAATACGTCTGCAAATCACCGTCGTTTGATTGGTATTTTTATGTGGAATGTGACATAAAATCACAGGATTATTTTCTCACCCGGTTTCACCCCCCTCGCTCAGCAATCCGGGCACTTTATCCAAACAAAACAAGCTTGGCAAAGTTATTAATTGCCTGGAACAAGATCTCTATTGATCGGTGAGGGGATCAATCACTTTATCTGCAGGCAGCCCTGCTGGAGCTGCCTGTGACCGGGGGATTTCTCTGAACCATATCTGCCCTGGCCCCGGGACTTTCACACGGGACGGGGCAGGTGCTGGGGAGGAGGATCCGTCTCAGGCGGGATGGAGAAGGGGCTCTGACGCCTTCCCCCTGCCCCCAGCAGCCACCGGTGGCGCCCCCCTTTCTGTGTCACCCACGAAGCCTTTAGAAGGTACACGGGATGGGCAGGAAGCCCTCGTGGCCAGCTGGGAGCCCTCCATCCACTCTGGAATTACAGTGGGATCTTTGGAATCCCAGCGGGATCGTACTTTCGGCAGGAGCTTCCTGCAACCGGGAACCGCTGGGAAGCGGCCGCGGCACCATGCTCAGGATATTTAGAACGCTCTCAGGCACGTGGGGTGAATTTTGGGGTTGTGCAGGAGCTGGACCCGATGAGCCTCAACTCAGGATATTCCAGGATTCCATGACCGCTCTTCATCCCCTGCTCCAGGGAAGTCGGGCAGCACCGCCCTCTGTCACCAACTCCATCACCTTTTCTTCGCCTCCCTTCAAAATAACGTTTAAAAATTGATGTTAAAACCCAAAAAGGACCCCAAAAAGCGGGGCAGGGAAGGGGGCAGCGGCTGGAGGCGGCCGCAGCTCTGATCTCCCGCACACCGACGCTATCAGCGGCCGCATCAGGCGCGTATCTAATGTAA
>VZTZ01000157.1:0-13073 GCA_013400955.1 Drymodes brunneopygia
GATCTACTTTCTTTAAAAGATCTTCCCTATCTTGATACAAACAGCAAATACATTCAATTATTTACACTCCAGTCATCTGGTTTCTAACTCACAGAGATGCTTTTGAAGCATCGGCAGAGTAACATGGAGACTGCCTCTCCCACTCACGCCCCCTGAGCTATCCCACGGGCACTGACACACTGTGGGACTGAAAATGATGGAAACCTGTGAGATAGGGCAGAAATGCTCTGGTGGCTGTTACCATCCCCAGCCAGCTCCTTGTGCAGGTGTGGGGAGTCCCAGCAGAGATGAAACCAGTGGTTATGACTTGCAAACTGGAGCTGGGCCAGCACCCCAGTAGGGAGCTGTGGTTGTACACAGGCTTTCACAGGTGTCTGTCCCAGGGCAGGTCCACGGGGTGCAGCTCTCACAGAGCCCATTTTGAGAAGCCAAGACACAGAAACAACAGTGTTGAAACCAGACAGCTACAAAAGAAACTGCAAATTGGGGGACACAGACGTGAGTGGTTTCTTATTTGTTCTGGAAGGGTGAATAAGCCCAGATCTGCATGGTTAAGTTGCAACATCTCTGCACTAATATTGGCACCATCAGAGCAGAGAGCCAATGGGGCAAACTCTGCTGTCATTTCCCATCTCTGGTCCTCTTCAAAAGGCTGTCAGATTCTCAGTATAAGCAATGTGTTACTTCTGCTAATGGGGATGTCTTGTAAGCTCCAAGGCAGCACGAGGAGGAATCTGTGGGTTTAGATTCATTCTATCACTCTAGAAAAACAAGCTAATGAACCAATTTAATCACAGACAGAAGCAATGGTTGGCAAAGTTCATTCAGAAGTTCAGAGAACCTTTCCTTGGATCAGAAACATTTATACCTAATACTTCCCTCTGAAAGGCTTTCACAAAAATTCCTCTTCACCCCAAATACATGCAGCTCAGCTTTTTCACAGGAACATTAAGATCATTTCTCTAGAGAATAAATGTACCCTGGAAAAAACTGAAAATTGATTCTGAGACTACTGAAAGCAACATGTTTTTTCTGTGAGCGCCCAGCAGTGTTTCTCCACCCCTGCAGACAGCAGTGCACCATCTACAGCAACAGCTGTTTCCTTGAGATGGTCTTAAATCTGCACTGAGCTTTGCTAGCTGCAAATTGATGAGAAGTGGCAAAACAAATGAAATATCTCTTTTCAGAGCTCATTAAAAGGAGTGTATATAACCCTGGGTCAGTAACCAAACTCCCTTAAGATTAAATTCTCTCTCAGGTCTTACATGCAATGTCATTATTTAAATACAGTTTCAGATTACTTGCCCCGTGTATCTAAAAAGCAGTAGTAAGGCTATTTATCTGCTATTTTCTGCCTGCTATTAGTAATCTTTGTCATATGAAAGCACACAAATGCACAAGCCAGGAAAAAAAAGTTGTACTTAAGTGGAGGGGAAAAAAATACCCCAACTTGTACTACATGGTGTTTTTTTCTCATCCTAAAAGAAGGAATCAGTAGTTTTACCACACCCTGTCAGCTTCATGCTTTGTTTTACTAAGGCATTAAGCAGCAGGGCACTGAAAGGAAGTGCCCATGACAGAGCCTGTTGTTTAAAGGAAGTTAAAGACAGATAAAATGCAAACTGAACTGTTGCATCTCCCTAACTCCAGCTGCACCTTCTTGCTCAGTGACAGCATTCACAAGATACAGAAACAAGGACAGGTCTGCTCCTCAACAAGAGCTGTGGGCCAGCAGTGGTCTGGAGCCACTCCCTGCATTGCTGTCTTACCACGGTGACTTGTCTTGAATTTGGTTTGTTGTTGACACCTGGGAGACAGCACAGAGCAACAGCAGAGCTGACTCTCAGGCCTTTGGGAACTCCCACCTCCAACTCAGCAAGAAGGACCTGTGGCAGCCAACTCCAGACAGTCTCTAAAGCAACTGAAGCAAGCATGGGGAGGGGGCTGCTGTCATTCACAACCATATCAAACAACAACCTGCTTCTCCAAGCTCAATATTCAGAGTTGAAAGGATTTAAAACAAGCAAACAGTGAACATTTCTTGCCTTCTGTAGGTGAGGTTGCTGTGCAACCAGCCTGATGAGGAGCACGGGCTCTGGAAATTAATCATGCTCACAAATATTCTTTTGCTGCCTGTAACTCACACGCCACGGGAGCGATGAATAACACAGTTACAAACCACAATCGTTCGTGTGAGAGGAGGAGCATCTGACACACAAAGGGCTATCTGGCAGTTTAAAAGCCCTGAGGGTAGAAGGCACCGAGAGAAATCTACAAACAGATATATTTTATCCTGACAGATGAAGAAACACTGCTCATTTGAGATGCCACAGGCTGAAACCTTTTACTTAAATAATCTGTCTTCATGCCTCAGCTATGAGGCAGAGCACCCAACGGCAGAATCTGGTTCAATGCTCAAGTGCTGCTCCTCATTTTCCCTGACAGCATCCTCATGTCTGTCGATCTGAGCCTGGGCAGGTAATTTCCATTACAGTATCGCTGCTCTAGTCCACAGCCTCATTTTAGCCACCCACATTAAAAGTTGGGCTGAGAAACGGTACAGTCATTGTTTTCCACATGAGAGACATTCCTGTTGTGTAAACTATGGCATGATTGACTATTACACAATTACAAAACTGTTCAGCAACATTCACAATGAGAATCAGGACTTACTCCCAATACACCCAACTCAACTCTAATATGAAGACTTTCTCCAATCACATAACTCTAAACAAGTCAAACAGTGAGACTCAAACATAAATAACTGAAGTATGTAGACATTGATTTTGCATTTCTGGTTTAAGATGTGGAAAAAAATATAATCTAAACCCATACTTTTCACGAAGTCATTCTCAAAATCAGGTTCTGATTCCCTAAATCAGGTTTTGAGATTTAAGAATACATAATGCATTTCTGGTTGTGGTTGCTTTTAAAACAACACATGTGAGCCTTTCAAGCACAATTCATCTGACCAAATATTTCTCTCCACTCACACTAGGAGAAGGTGATTAACTCTGATACTGGCACCTGAAATTCAAAGAATTGTTTAGGTTGAACAGTCCTTTAAGATCTTCAAGTCCAACCCTTAGCACCTTCATGTTCACCACTAAACCACACCTTAAGCACTACATCTACATGTCTTTTAAATAGTTAATGTGGGGTATTTCTCCCCAACTCCATCTCTATCAGGATGCTCAGGGTTCTGACCTGCCCAACTCTCAGAACCACAGCTGGAGTAGCTTAAAAAGAAAAAACTGACTTCCATCTGTCACAAACTGGACACACCACATTCATATCCTCTTTTGACAATTATCCCTGCCTATCCTCGACTTCCAGATATGAACCATTTTCCAATCTTACAAGGATAATCTGAAGAAATATTAAGGATAAGTTTTGACGAGTTCAAATGCTGTAGTGAAAAAACACGTGAGTGAAAAAAAATAAAGCTCAAGGAAATATCTGTCTTAAAAGAAAATGTCTCAAACCTCTTTCTGTGTTTGAAAGATATTTGGATGGCCATAATGAAAGAATCACAGAATATCCTGAGTTGGAAGGGACCACGAGGCCACTGAGTCCAGCTCCTGGCCCTGCACAGGACAGCCCCACGAATCTCACCATGTGCCTGGGAACACCATCCATAATAACATGCTTTAATTTTCAGTCAGCCCTGAATTGGTTAAGCAATAGGACTTGATCATTGTAGGTCCCTTCCAACTGAAATAGTCTATTCTACTCTAAATTACTGCAGCAAGGACTCTCCATGTCATAACAAAAACTAAGTTTCCTTTTCTAGATTCACAGAACTGAGAAAATTGCAGGTGAAACCAAAGTTCTGTGCTTCAGGACAGACAACNTTTAATGCTGGTTTCTTCTGTTGATTTTTCCCCCAATGAAGAATATTTTATAAACTCTTAGCCCAGAGAGCTTCCCTTTGACATTACTGCTGTTTCGTTTACAGTGAAGAGAGAGACTTCAGGGAAGGATCAAGACTCCATTGTGTTGGACACTGCACAAACATTTAATAAGAGAAAGTTCCTGTTCCACAGACATTAGGATTTCAGCAGCTAACAAGACAAATAGGCTGTAGGAACAAAGAGGTCTGTGGCAGTGAAATGGCCATGTTTGATGTCACCCAGAGCAGACACAGCACACCTAATTAATATCAACAACTCCTTCAAACAATCCCCTTGCAACTCAGTGACTGACTCAAAGCTGCCTTGCCTGGTTCCACTGTTGTTCCTCCCCTTGGCTTAATTAAACATGACTGTATATGCAGCTTTCCATCAGCTTCTGTTCTGTATGGGTAAACAAACCTTTGAGTTGTCTTTCTATTGAGCAAGGGAAATCAACAGGGAAGCACTCGGGTATGGCTACATGCAAAATTTGTACCAGTTTAGCAGGAAGAAAGGGAGAAGAAAAAAAAATTTAGAAAAGCCTGAGAGAAATGCTGTACTGTTACTTCCTTAACTAATAAGGGAATATTTCAGCTAAGAGATTTCCCAATATATGTGGATAAACTAAACTCAGGATATGACTGCAGAACACTTGAGTCTCAGGAAGCTGCCTGTCAGGAACAGGGATGTTGACTGATCACATCCATGCACGTAAAGCTTAATCTGACATTTCATGTGAAGTTGGCTGGGCTAAGGGCAAACCACAACTCCACAAAGCCAAAGCCAGTCACGTAGCTGGTTTTTACCATTCAGCCTAAAAATCCACACAGCTTTTGCACAGGCTCAGTTGCGTCAGTGTCAAAGTCACTCCAGGATTAAGTGCTCCACTCTCCCAGGAAGACAAGCCCTCAGTGGCCGAGCCAGTCATCAATGCAGAGGGGGGTACAGGAACCCCAGGATTTCTCCAGCTGTTCAACTAAACTTAGTGCCTGCACCACATCCTCTCATTAGTCACATCCCAAAGATATCCCTTGCAACTGAGGGTATCTATAGTGAGGCTGTCAGCCTAAAGCAAGCCCTTGGCAAGCACTGAGGTTAATGGTATTGGGATTTATTTGGATTCACACAGCTGGAATTCAGACCACCTGCACTCTGATAACTGGTTCAGGACACTCACAAACACTGAACAAGAGGAAAACCTAAACTGTTCCGTCTCCTAAGGGATCACCTCAGAGCAGGAATGTCCTGTGCCAGTGAGACTGTAGTGAAACTTCACCAGAGACTGCTCTAAACAGAGGGAAAGCCAAGGCCCAGCTCTGAAGTTATCGACACCTCCAGAACATTGCTCTTACTGGGCTCTCATCAAAGGTATTTAGAAGGTTCTAACATAATTTAGAAGTATTTATAAAGCATTCACCCATCTGTTATCCTACTGCTCTGACTCTGCAATGCTTCAGCTGCTCTGACTCAACTCTTCCATCTGGAGATGCTACCAGACCAACTGGAAAAAGCAGAGCAAATGGCACCAAAATCCCCAATGAAACAAGAAGTCAGGAAAAAAGCTGTAATACCTTTCCTTTTAAAAGCAAACAAACAAGCAAACCCAGATTTTTATTGTTAACAACACATATGCTACCAGGCAGTGGATCAAGGGAGATGATGGGGGATAAATGCAATGTGGTAAAAAAAAAAAGCCACCTACAAAACCCCAGAAAACATTTTCTGCATGGCATTTCTCTGCAGATGGACCAGAATTTAGTGCCTAAGAATAAAAGGTTAACAAACCTTCATCCCAGAAGGTTGCCCTGAAACCTCCTTTTCCCTCGAGGCAACTCAGATGGAATCTTTTACATAAGAGCAATGAGTAGACCTTTCAGTTCACCAGACAGCAGTTTCAGGGCCTAAATCTAGGCATCAATTTCCAAAAATAGTGCCCTGAATTCTTAGCTATCAGTTGATTACATACCAGCTGAAACTACATTGGAACACAGGGGAAAATTAAAAGGCAGTAATCAGAATGCCAGATCTACATGACTGATCTTACTTCAAAATGTAGGGCTATGGACTTATTAAATTAGTGTACTGATTCCACTGGTCTTCTCCAAGCAGTCGCCCATGAGAACTTCTCTGGACTGAAACAAAGCAGCTTTGCAGAGTCAAATTATTAAGAATTTCAATATAACAGAGACTGGTACTTGAAGGTACCTTTTTCAGACAGTCACAGAGGACAGATCTATTTGACTGCTTTGGTGGCTCAGTAAAACAATTAATAATGTTTAAAACACACCTAGAGGTTGAATTTTCAAAGCTTTACAGATGACAATAAAACTGTCAGAAAATTCTTATGTTTATGGCTTTTTACTAAGCTGAGGTTTGGTCCAGGCCAGACCTAATTTAAATTTCTTCATCATGTTTTTCACCACTATTGATCACCCATCACAGTGCAACACCATTCAATTCTCACTAAACCATGTTAGAAAACTATTTCAAATCAAATTTGCAAAGGACTTCACATTTAAAGAACAAGACAATTTACTTGGGCTGCTTAGATGTATCAAGTGCTGTGGCCTTTATTCAAAGGTTTCTGCACCTAACCTGGTGTGCATTGATGTTCTACGAGAAATAATTAAAGCTTCTTGAAAAGAAATTTAAAAATCCTTTATTCAAGGAACACATCAATAATTTAGCAGCAAACATCTGACAACATCTTTATAAACAAGTATTCTTCTCACTACTGAATGCCTTTTGTCAAGGATCTCCTACTTCGCTTTTCTGGTATAAAGATCATTTTCAAGTATAAGGGGAAAAAGCCTTAAAAAAAGTTATTACACCTTCTGAAGGGATCTTTCACTCATTTGTTGTGCTTTCTTGAAGAGTTCCAGCCTGTTCCTTCAGGGTTTTTTTGTTGCCAATGTAATTCCAAACCTTTGCTGCTCCACAAGCTGTAGCCCAAGCTAAAGAGAACCAAGCCCTGTGAAAGCAAGAACAATGAAGAGAGAGATGCACACCCAGATACCCTCAAGATACTCACAGTCTTCATCCAAGAACTTATACTGTATGTGTTTCTTGAAAAACTCCTGTATGGATCTACAGATCTCCTCATGTTGCTTAGAGATGTGATCGTAGTACTGGGTGTAGTCCCTCTGTGATATACCTGTCAATAATTTCAGTTAATTATAATCATAACGAGTTCTAGGCATGCAAAAAACCCAACCAGAAAACATGCAGTTATCAGACACAGAATATGGAGTTTTCCCAAGTTTCTACCATTATCAGTGACTTACTGTTTGGCTTTATTCTGCTATACCTAAAGTACTTCCATTAGGAATCTCTTCCTTGAACAGCTCTGTCCTACATTTTGTGAACCTCACTTTATATGTACATGTACATTCACCTTATTAAAGTGATATTCAGGAGGAAACCTTGCCTGTGTTTAAGTTTCCAGCTCCCATCTTTTCCTTTCAGTTTTATTCCCTTTGGTTACTCTGGTCAAAAACCTTGTTCTGCACATCAGGTTTGGGGACCACAATTTGGAACCATGAAATGCCAGGGGTAGAGGCTAAGCTTGCACATTAGCAAAGATGATACCACAGATTCTCATTTAACTGATTTTTTTTAAGCGTGGAATAACGTGAGCCTGTTTGATAAGGCACTACAGGTGAAACCCTAAACCCCCAAATCAGTGGGATGGCATGCAGGCCAGTACCTCAGTGCTCCCAGTTGGTCCCTTAAGGGCTTTCTTGCCTATGTAGACAAACTATCCCTCCTACAAGTTCTTAATTTCATACATTTGTCTACAAGACAATGGCTTAAAATGACATCAACAAGATTATACACTTGCATGCATCTTGAGTGACAAGAGTTCTCATACAGGATGTGTAAACAGAAAACACTGCAATAACCTGCTTGACAAATGTCAAATCCAAGACCTGCCCCATCACTGCAGAATGACTAATTCAGGCTATTTACACACAAAAAGAGACATAATTCCCCAAGGAAGATGTATCAGTGATGTCAGTTTGCTGTTTTAACCATATACAAAGCACAGAGTTTTACTGTAAGAAAATGCTGACTACCTCCAAAGATGCGCTCTTTTTTAAAAAGTTCATATAAAAAGTTAATTATGTCAGTGGAACTTTGAATTTTTAATACCACTGAAAAGCTTAACTTGAGTCTAAAAAACAAAAGCCAAAAGATGATGGCATCTCAGGGGATGCAGATGTGTAACTGGAAAATCATTCACTATACTGCAAGTATCACTCCTTAGTTTGACTGACAGGTTTATTAATCTTGAGAGTATGGGAACATATTGTGAAAAATCTTGGAACGATCTTCCGAAATCCAGCTGGAATGCTAGCTAAAAAATATCCCATATTGGCTGATCTACTAGGTTTCAAAATCTGGTCATGAAATTCTGAGTGCTTAATTAGCCATAGTACAAAAGCTTTGAGGCATTTGAAAGTAAATATTACTCTCTCTATATATATTCTATAATAAATCTACATTCAAATGTTTTAGAGGTTGTTACAGCAATGAGTATCACTGGCAGTTGTGGTGTTCCAGCATCACAGAACAGCACAGGATTCAGGGCTTCTCCCTTCAAAAATCTCTGTCAGGAGCCATTAAGCAATACAGACTTAATAGGAAATCTGCTATTAGGAAGATAAACTCTGTTACAGAGCTGTAATACACTTGCAGTTGGCACAGAGAGAAAATGGGAAGATGAGCATAGGAATACCAGAAGGAGCAGCCAAATAAAAGGGCTTATGATATGGATTAGCACAGCTCAAATATCTGGGTGCAGCTCCATAGGAAACCCAAATCAGGAAACAAAGAACAGGGGGTGTGTGCCTAAAGGTTCACAGAGGTGGGACTGGATGGAGCAACAAATTGCCGACAGCTCCCAACAGGTACAAAAAGGCACAGCCAAAACAAGCCCACACTCACCATGCTAAGACAGGAGAAACAGGGAGAACTACATAGCAAATATCCCTGGCCTTCCATATCATCCCAAGGAACCCTGGAACGACACTTGAGGATATGGAGCTTGGTGCTTGTGGATATGGAGGCATGAGAGGGGCAAAGTGAGCAAACCTGGTTTTATCTTAAATAATAAAAAAAACCCCACCACCTTTCTTCCTTAGAGTCTGGATTTGTTCCATCACTGCTATAACACTTTCTTGTTAGAAGAGTTCAGGCAGAATGATTCAACCTTGTTCAGAACAAATGTGCGCTAATCCTGTGCTATTTGAGTTTCTGTTNTTTCCTCCTTAGAGTCTGGATTTGCTCCATCACTGCTGTAACACTTCCTTGTTAGAAGAGTTCAGGCAGAATGATTCAACCTTGTTCAGAACAAATGTGCACTAATCCTGTGCTATTTGAGTTTCTGTTCATCTCTAAAGATTTCATGGTAGACCACACCAACACCAAACTCCAGAGTAGCACTTAGCCTGAAATTAAACCCCTCAAGTCAAGCACCTGTATGTGCACTGGGTATTCTCATTTCCTGCTGTAGTCAGCAGAGAATACTCAACACAACCAGAGGAGTAAAACTGAGCTAAATTTACCCTAAATTACCCTAAATTTACCCTACTCAGCTGCCTACAACCCATGCTTTAGCACAATCTGCCTGTTCTCCAACTGCCAGAGGTCTCCCAATGCACCCACCAGCTCTGTGCATGCTGTGGATGGATACCCTGCTCTTCAGTGCCACTTGAAATGTTTTACATTTAGGAATCTACACCTGAGTAACAGAACAATAGGCTCTAACTAAGTCACACTGAATTTAGTATGAACTCAAGACACCTCCTGCACCTGTGGAGATGTTCTGACCTCCNCAGATTTTATGAAATGCCAAGCAAGACAATATGATCTCATTCCTTACCCAGCTTTGAGCATGAGGATGGACTAGAGACCTCCTGGGGCCTCTTTCCACCTTAATTATCTTATGCTCTTCCACTCTGTACAGTATTTATAACTGAAATAATTTATGAAACAACTTCCAAGTTACATTAATGATAAAGCATGGAAAATAAAAACCCTGCTGTACAACACAACAAATCTGTCATGGAATTGGCAGAAAGTTGCTCCCTAGTCAAAGGAGCTGATGTGTTGCCCTGCTTTGCAGGGTTTTATGATTTGTAACATTGTAACTGTAGTTTTCCATGCTTTTTCTGTAAAGATGGTCCTTGTTTTTTTTAACCAGCTAGGATTGTTTTGCACTTGTGGAATTGTTTTTCATTCTTTTCCCTGGGGTGGAGAAAGATGATTGACCATGTTTTTGTCCTGTAAACTTTCAGGGGTGTTAACTCTTTTTACCAATTCTTGATTGTCTTTGGTAACATATAAAAATAGGAAAATAAAGAAGGGCAGGCTTTTTGGTTGGTCGCTGCTTAGAGATTCAACTGCTGCTCTGAGACCCGCGTGTTTCTTCTGTTGCCAGCTGTGCAACACTGATGAGCAGAATTAAATTTATCCAAATCAACCTCTATTCTGGTACACACCCAAGCAGAATTCTGTGACGCCTTTGAAGGCGCAAACCAGTTAAAATAAGGACACGGGATAGAAATAGAAAGCAAACTATTATAGCCAATAGGACAGACTGCCTGGGAATTAAAGCATCTCTCTGGCACCTTCTCAAGTTTCTGCATTTCCTAAGCTGAGATATTCAGAAGGATCCATGTTCTTGAAGACCCCCGTTACTGCTACTGGATACTGGAAACTCCCAAACTCTTTAAACTGCAGCAGAAAGCTTCAGTAACCAGAGATGACATTCCTTACTCCAGTGTAAACATGCAACTCTCTGTTCCAACTTTCAGATGTTCTGTATCTTTAAAGCACACTTGATAGTGCTTTAAAATAAAACAAGGTTCATTCACTTTTGAGAAGCCCTTTAAGCCCACAGCATGATGATAAATGTTGTATTTACATAAAAACTATTATTAGAGAGATGACTCGATGTTGCCATAAGAGCAGTAGCTCCACGTTAGCAGTTTAACGCATCTCTAGCTGAACATTTTGATCTGGTAACAAACATAGGAAACAAGATGTGACAGACCACTTCAGTTCAGGATGTCCCCAGCCACTGCAGCAAGCCTCACCCTTGGTAACCTCAGTGTGATGTTCACAAGCAGCTCACCATCAAGAATATCTGACTTTGAACTACTGAACTTGTCCTTCCTGTCAAAACCTGACAGACATGAGGGGACATTGCAAGGAAACTTCTCAAGCCTGCACTTCAGCCCACCTGATCTGCAATTAAATGAACTTCTTATGACCTGCAGTGCTGAACCAGACATCCCTTCATATCAAAAGCAACATGAATAAAACAAACTTAACACATTTTATGGACAGAAACCCAAGCACAAATGTCACCCAGCCTGTGAGCAATTCTTTTAAATTATAGAAATCATGCAAGGAGTCCTACCTCATAGTTCAAGGAAGGATCAGGGGAATCATCAGTACAGTGAAAAAATCTGGAAAAGTAAGGCACAGGCTCAAAATCTGCTTTACATGTAAGATTTTATCCACAATGAGAAAAATAACCCCAAAGTATGAAACATAAGAATTACTGTTAAATTATTTCCATTATGTACAAAGCAAGTAAATGCAATACATAATAACAGCCCTCCTTTTGACAATTATCATGGGGAAAAACCAGAACCATCACCTCTTTTATTGTAGTGCAATTTGGAAGCACTTAAATCCAGACAGGGATGTGTCCAAAATGTCCGTGTTTATTCACTGTTGATTTATTTCTGTTTGAATCAACAGTGCTGCTCCCTTCCCCTTTGTATTGTTATGTTGGCATAACTGAATTCTCAAAAAACCCAAAAAACTTGAGCAATCTAATCCAGTTTCACTGCAGCATGTTTTCCCCAAGTACTTTTAATGTTTAACTTCCCAAACCACACAACAGAGACACATCATCATGCCTTACAGCAGTTCATTTCCATGAATAAAGGATGCAAAACAGTGCTGCTGCTCGGCACTTCTGATTCCATAGCATGGTATCTTCCTAAATTAAGAGCCTTAAGAAATACTCTTACAAATCTCTTGAGAGTAGGAATAAACAAAATTATTTCCACAACTGCAAGCAGATGTTAAGGTTTTGTCCCTTGTGAGTAGCTGACCCTGTGGGTCTCCTTTCAGGAACTAGCAAGAATGGAGGCAGTTATAAGCCAAGTCAACTTCCATGTACCTTTTTGTCATTTTACAGTAAACCTCACAATAGATTCTGTAACTTTCAAAAGGTATTCACAGAAGAATGCATGTTTTTCTTTCAATTCTACTCTCTGACCTTACTGGCAACAACTACGCAGAAGCACAGAACTGTGTTAAGGGTCACTGCTGAGCAATAGTCCTAAATGCAATATTTATAGGATCTCCTTTTGGCAGTGAACTTCATTCAGCAACCCAAAAGTCTCACATAAACATTGCATTTGTAAGACATGGCTGCCCAGCCTTCGTTTGAAGAGCTATCATAAGAGTTCATTCTGTACGCTGCCAGCAGAAATAAACTTCACACATTTTGGTTTAGACTTTAATATCCACAACACACCGAAAAGTAGGGCAATACAGGCAGGCTTTCCAAAAGAACAGTGATCAAACACATCATATATAGATCTGTAAGCCTGTGTAAACAGATAACATCCTTCAACTACAGTTTAGATTCCCTGCAACTTAAGATCTGTCAAGGCAACAGAAACAAACCCATGAGCTAGACTCAAAATTCCTCCCTTACTAGAATATATGCCTATCATGCTAAAGAAAATATCCCACACACACATAAAGCCAATAATAATCTCTATCTATAAAGGCAGCTGAAGTCCAGCACACAGAGTTTTACAGTGCCTGCACACGAGGAGCTGTATTGCCTCTCACAGACTCCATATCTGAGATCAGGGTACCTGCAATCTGCTTCATTCCAAGAACAGTCTTTTCCAGCAGTCAAAAAAACCCAGCCTTATAATCAAAATCATTCCCTAACTCAACCCTCAAATATTTTGAGTAAGAGCTATGTGGGGAAGGATGGTTCCTCTTTCCTTGTAAGTCAGAAAATGAAATCAGGGGCCATCCCAAGCCCCACAGACAGTGCAGTTATTGCTGCCAAATCAAGCAAACAGGCAAAAAGACAAATAGAGGCAAAAATACTGCAAGACACAGTAAGGGTAATTTTTT
>VZTZ01000158.1:0-14653 GCA_013400955.1 Drymodes brunneopygia
TTCAGCCTCAGCTCGGATTGCAGCTGCAGTTCTGTGCTGACAAGAACCGCGCTGCCTCCCTGACTTATTGTGACACTTTGTGTCCGGGTCCTTCCAGTGATTTGCAAAGCTGACATTTCCCTTTGGTGAACCTGAAACTCCTTTCTGCTGCATTGCCCGGGTATTTTTAACACACCAGGCAGTGATGAAGAGCAGAGGAAAGAGGGCTCTGTTCTCCCTGAGCCTGGGCAGTGAGCACACCTGGGCTCCTCCAGCAAACACCAGGTGGGGTCAGAGGTTTATTTCTATTAATCTGTCATGCTATAATTGCCACACCACTGTTCTATTCCACAGCAGAGATTCTTCTGATACTGCAATATTTTCTTTCCTTATGGTAAAGTGTATCTGATTGAGCCAATTTATACTGACAGCTTTCCAAAGTCAACTTCTCTGTGAATTCCCAGTTCATTTCATGTATTTTCCTCATGCTTCCCACATTTGAGTTACCTTTGTTCTGTGTCTGAAGGATGGGAAGCTGATAGTTATTTTATATTTATATTTCAAGGCTGCTTAATGTTTAATGAGGCTGAATATGTTGTAAAAAGCTTCAGAACACTCAGGCTGGTTAATATTTCATGTCGATCTACAGAGACAACTATATTGATCTTTTAAGCATCTGCTAAACAAGACAAGGAATAAATTAGATTTTGGTCAGTTTGATTTGGCTGCTGAGTTAAATAGCTTTTAGAGCATTATCACCTTTTAAAATGTTTTGTTTCCAGTTGAATAAAGTAGATTTTAAAGGCAGTATTTCACGTCGTTTATCATTGCTCTTCACCCTGCCTGTTCCATTTCAGCTGTGTTTGTGTGTGTTATGAAGGGATGCAGGAAAATAAAGAGAGGATGTTTCACTGTCTGCTTTATGCTCCCATAATTGCACCTTCTGAAGCCACAGCTGAGAGGCCCTACTTGTCCCTGTTGGCCACATTTTGGACACAGGTTCCCAATATTAAACTAATGTTTATTTACATCACCATTACATGCCCAGAAAATCCTCTGAAAACTGCAAAGCTGGACCATGAACACAGCCTGATTCAGGAGAAAACCCATCTTACCCCCAAATTCCTTATCCCAGAGGACCTATTTCAACATCTTGAATGCAAGCTTACTTTTTACCAGCTTTGGGGTAAGAAATGCAGAAAACAGATTTCCTTGCAAAAAGAGGAAAAATAAATTACTACACCCATTCAGATGCCTACAGAATTGTCCTGTAAGCATCCTGCAAGTGGATAACAAGGCTTTAGAAAGGTCCTTTTTATACTGAAAAGATGCTCCCAATGATTTTAAAATGTCTCATCTACATGTTACTGTGTAAAGATTTCAGGAAGTTCTGGCCATCTGAATTCTGTTGCACTTGTCATTTGAAGGATTCTAAACCAGTCTTCCTTCCTTTTGTGTCCCCAGCAATCAAGGCCCTGTGTGATGCAGTGAAAATCATGTCAGCAGAACTCCAGCTGAATTTAAGGCTGGGAGTAATTTGGGGGATGTATCTGACCTGTCTATCTCATCAATACCATGTTTTGTATGTCTGTGTTATCTTACAGCTGATCTAATGATAAAAGCCCATCCCCACTTTTATTTTCTTCCTGAAACATTAAACTCACTGACTTTTGTCCAAACAGGAGGTATGTCCTGAGAAGTCCTGAGAACACCATGCTTTTTTTTTTTAATTACTTCAAGGTACATTTTCAAAAGCTATACTAATTTTTCATTTTTAGTCCCCCCATTGGTCCATTTTAAAGGCTGTCAGGCTGTTCCCATATAAAGAAAATATTTCCTAACCATCTCACTGCATATCTGAATTCTTGTTGATATGATGAAACATTGTCATTTCCAATGTATGTGTCACCCTTAATTAGTACTCAAGTCATGCCACGACTTGTTCTATGCAGCTGTTCTGGAATTTCAGGTATGCAGCTTCAGACTACAAATGTGGTCAACTTTATAAATGAAGCCAACTAAGAAACATCTAAAAATACTAAAATTTCAAAAGCTAGCCAACCAGACCATATTTGGACCCTTTATGATTATGAAATAAATTCTTCCACAGGGAAAACAACTGATGTGCAGTACATGAAGCTGAGCTCTGTTGCCTGTGCTGAGGATGAATATCCCTGACTTATCAACAGGAATAGCAATGCACACCCAGGATTATTGAATTCCTGTCACTGGCATAGTGAAGAAACACTCCTGTGTGTTGGAGATGTTTTCCTTGATCCTGTGGAGAGGCAGAATGCAGGTGTGAAATTGCCTGTTGTGTCACATCCACCTGTGTGTCCCCTTGTTCCCTGTTTCACACCAGGGGAAAGCTGGAAACTTGCTCTTCTGAGGTTGCTCTGAAATTCATCATGACTGGGATAATCCATCCAGCACCTGAGTCTCAGGGGTATCAGCCTGACTGGTGCCTGAAACTCCAGTGGAAAATAATCCTAAATTCTCCCTTTGCCATTAGTGAACATGGTTCACATGCTCCGTGCTGGGCACATGGAATGGAACAAAGCACACACCAAACTGCAGCGATGGGAAGAGAAGTGGAGGATGCTTCCAAACCTGACTGTAGGCTGAGGCAGCTTTGGCAACATTTTTAGCTGTGAGATCTTTTTTGTAGATCCTTCTGTAACTCTGTAAAACTCACTCCATTTGCTAAGAGTGATGCCACCAGGACTTAAGGAAATGCCTCAGGCTCCTTGAACAGACCACTGAGACTTTACCCCCAGTCTTCCATGAACCAGACTTACACCCTAACCATCTCACAGGAGTTTGGATCAGGCTAAATTCCTAAATGTTACTGCTCAGTAGTAGTAAGGCAATCAGGATCTGTTGGTTGTAAGGTTATTTCTGACCTCCAGCCCCACCACCCTATTGTTCTGCTTGCCTTTGGGTGGCCAAGGCCTTAGACTAAGACTTAGACTAATTTAAACTCCTTAGAACCAGGAGTTCACTTTAACTTCACTGGGATCAAGATCAGCTTCTGCACTGCAAACAGTAAAGCATTATGCAACTTTTGTAAGGTACTTGTGCAAGCAGAACAAGAGTAGGATGGGCTGTGATCTCCTTTCCTCTGGGAGTTATGTGCAGTAGCTTTTACTGGAATAGGAGACAGATTCAACCTGATTGAATCATTAAACGAAATTATAAGACAATGAACATCAGCCACTTAGCTCGTTTCATAAATTCCAATAATTAAAACTGCATGGGCAATAAGAATGGCTATTCCAGATACCTAAGTAAGAAAAATGCACCTTTGATGTACGGTGGCACAGGCACAGTGAAAACACTGAGATAATGGAGGATCTGTGTAATAAGTTACCATACAGAACCTGCAGCTGGAAATACATAAACATGCTTCCCAACAGAATTTCACTGTGTCACAATTGATTAAGAAAATCGGCAATAACTGACAAGATAGGCACAAAATGGATTTTCATGTTGCTGGGATGAAGTATGGCTCCCAGCAATTAATGGTTTTAGTCATATTAAGCAGATAAATAATGCTATCTGACATTACAGTATTTCACATTACACTAAAATTTTGTAACGTTTGCTCATAATCTGAGTTGAAATATGTTACCTAGGAAAAAAAAATGTTATCTCTGGAACAGTCAAACCCCATTAGAAACCTTAGGCTTGAAAAATCACAATGCTAACAGTTATACCCCCCAGCAAAGGTTTGCTTTCCTTAAATAGTGTTAAATTTAAACCCAGGAGCTCCAGTCTCTTTTGGAGTTACTCTTCCATAGTGCATTGAGCTTGAAAGGGAAATTTTGTGCATGGAATGCACAGTGCCATGACTGAATGTTGGTAAGGGAAACACCATGAGGAACTGCAGAAATAGGGGAGCCTTTATAATGAAACCACATCAGGGATACTTATGTTCTCTAAAACTACACTCTGCTTTATTAGAAAAGCTCCTAATCTTAATATGACCCCATTACCCACTATTGATAAATAATTTGAATATTTTAAACCTCATTCTAATTGGCAAGTTTGCCTTTTTCCTAGCTGGATATATGCTACCTGAGTACCATTCTTTTGGGGAAAAAAGAAAAGCTTTTTATGGATCTAAATTTTCATGAACAACTCCTCTGATTTCAGCATTCTTACTCATGTAACTACAGTTTTATCCTGGAAAATACCAATGTGTTCCAAGCAGGAACAGGAACCAAGAACAAATATGAGAACACAATTTTTCTCTTGCGTGCTGCTAATTCTGTTCCAAATTCATTTAGGAACGTGGAAGAAAATGTGATTGCCTGTCAAAGCACAGATGTGGTTTTTTTTGTTGGGACAGTGCACAGTGCATTGCTAAGTGTCATGTTTAGCTGAGGGCAACAATGCTCAGTGTCTCAGCACCCAACTCCCACTGCATTTCAAGCAGAGTGAGCAAACAACCTTCCCCTGGGCTCCAGTGGAAATCCTTGGCTCAGGATCCAGCCTGAGCTGCAGTTTCACTTGCAGGGAACAAGCAGGTTTTTGAGGTCTTTTAAGGTATTGTTTCCTGAAACAGCAGAAGATAATCTGAGTCCACAGAGAGTGCTGAAAATCTGTTAGCAAAATATGTTAGTTTGATAAAGATTGTCAGGATTATTGACTACAATAAACCTTTCCAAATCCAAGCCATAAACAAAATATATAATCATTTACACATGCCAAGATACAATTTTATTGCTTCTCAGATAACACTGCATTTAGGCTTTCATTTAACTTGAGGGTACTGTAAAAGCAAAAGCAGTTCACTTTTATGACATTTGCCCTACTGTATGTTAGAGGTAGGGATTTTTCAGAGACATTGCTGGCAATGTCACAAGAAGTGCACCCCAAAAGCTTAGCAGTGGTGCCAGCAAGCACAAGCAATCTCTGTCAGACTCAGCAATGTAGATTTAATTATCTTCAACTGCAAGCTGTAAAACATTCCACCACAGCTCTTCTATGACCTTATAAAAACGACACTGTTCACAGAGGTCACAGCTCTGCACTGGCTCCTGATGATTTTCACAAATGCCCTGAACTGCTGAAGTGTCTCACGTGCTGGGAGTCTCAAAGCTCCCCTCTGGATGGTTATGGATCAGGGTGTGATGCTGTACACCAAACCTTCCAGAAGCTTTCCACAGAATGCTGCTGTGGAGCCCTGATCTCCCAGTATCAGTGTCCAGAACAAATCCTAGTTACAGCAGCTATGTACACTGCATTTCTTTTTGGCTTTTTTTTTTTAATGAGATGATGAAGAACAGTTGGTGCTGAATTTCTAGATGCTTTTGGAAATGACCCCCCAGTGAATTGGGAACTACTGGCTTTAGAGGTTTGGTTTGTGCTTTCACATCATCTCTCTCTGCTAATCTGTGTTAGTGTTATTGCACCTTCACAGTATCAAAAAGAAGTATTGGTTTTATTGTGCTTATTTTAAAACCACACATTTAAAAACAACCCAACTTAGATAAGCCGGGTATATAAAAATATACATGTAACAACTCACATTATACAGTAAAAAAGAAAGCACCTGTGTGGAAAGCTTCCCCCCTTTTTTGGAAGGAGAGCTGTCTTTAGAGTTGCTTCAGTAACATGTACTCAGTATAAACACACAAACCCAGAGCTTCAGCCACAAAAATCTGTCCTCTTATGCAGCAGAGGAGACAGAAGGCCCAGAGGGGTGACATGTCTCATTCTTTCTCCATCACAGAACTGCTGCCATTCACACTGTGTGAACAAGAGTAGGGCTGGGGTGAAGTGTGAAAAGCAGGAGATAAATTATGCTCCATGTGGCACAATCCTCCCAGGAAACAGCAGAGCCAAGGGCCCACAAACAGTTGGACACTGCCCTGCTGTCAGAAGGAGCAGCTGCCACCTGGACTCTGCATCCCTGGCTGCCAGGGCTGGGTCAGGGACAAAGGCCACCTGTGATCCTGCACTTGGAAAGCAGGAGCCAGGGGGATGCTGGACAGGACATTCCTGCAGCACCCCTGACTCAACTGGGACACAGAAACTCTGTGGGGACAAACTGGTGTCCAACTCTTCTCTGGACAGGAGGCTCAGAGTTACCTCTAAACTGTTACATGCTATTGATAAAGACAACTAAATAACTTAAGTCTGTTTAAACATGAGGGTTCTAATCCTAGGTGCATTTCATTATGGTAAAAGTGGGTATCTGAAGAAAATACTTGGCTATTAAAGATCTTTGCAATGTTTTTAGAAGTGCCTTTTCCATGTCAGGCTCTAAGCTATTCAGAAAAGTTACCTTCTTATTTTTTCAAAAATTAAACTCTAGTACTTCTAAACTGTATTTAACCATGTGAAAAGAGTAAAAGACCTATTTCTGCGTGGTTTCTGAGGTAATAAGCTGGCATGTTAAAAAAAATATTAATGCCAGCCATTCAGTTGTGAGTGCCCCTTGCCCACCTTCCCTCTAAGAGGGGATGGACATGGTGATTTCAGCAAAGTGGAGGAAAGATGTGTGGCACACTGGTTGCACACTCTATCATAGCTCATCATGGTTTCTTGTGAGGTCCTCCCCATAATTTGTAGCTTGACTTCCAACGAACATATTCCAGTTGTCCAGAATCTCCTCTTTTGTTAGTTTTTGATCCTGGTAGGAGGAAAACAAAAGTTCTGTAAGAATATTTTTCAAAGCTCAGTCAAATACAAACCAACACAGACTTGCAAGAGCCCTGGGAAAGGACAGTTCTTCACAGCAGCAGACTGCAGGTTCAGCAATCATTTGTAGCTGTCACAGTAAGTGAAATTTGGACCTCAACAGAAGACAGAAGTCTCACAAACTTCAGTTGGGTCAAACTGCTAACTGAAAGTTCTTTGTCATGAAGTCACTGCCAAGCAGGAGGTTAACAGTGTACACAGCTTTGTCCTGTGGGCTGGTTCATCTTCCTGACAATACACATGAAAATCCTCTGGTGCACTTTGTGGAAGATGGTTGCTTTTGTCAGCAATTTACACTTTCTGTGTTAAGAGTATTTTGGCTTTCAGGTTCCAACTTTGCTTGCATTACACTTGTGAAATCACGATCTGGGATCTCCTGTCCCACCTCAGAGACTGTTTAATTGAAAGATATGTGCTTGAATATAGAACTGAGAGTGGTTTTGCTACCCCTGCATTTAGATACAAGGGGTATTTAGATGTAACTTTATTTTCCTCTTTTAGTCTACATTAATATACAAAAGTCATGACCACTCTTACTGGAAAAAGAGTATTTTTACTGTGTTAAAATGTCCAGGATTAAGAGATGAAGTTTCTTATCTCACCTAATGAAAGCCAGGGGAACTTCTACAGCTGATAAACTGTATTTTACTACTCTGTGATTCTAACACCACCAACTGAAACTGGCATGGAAACATTAACCCGTTAGCAATTCTAGCCTCCAAAGAAAAGTTATTAGGAATAAATTCTTGCAAGTTGGTATTTAGAAAAACCCACAGCACCTTACAGAACTTCTTTAAAAACACTGCATACCTTGTCTACATCAGATTCATAGACCAAGTGCCTGGCTTCAGCTAGTGCATGATCATAGTCCTGGGGGAGGATCCAGTGCTGGATCTCATCTTTGTCCATCTTCCCATCCTTGTTGAGATCACGAAAATCTGCAAACTGCTCACGCTCTGTAATCACCCAGTCAGGCTCTGGTCCACCCTCTTCATTTGCAAACATATCAGCTGGAGAGGAAGTAAGGGTTTTACTTGAGTCCTATTTATTTTGCAAATTATGCACAAACTAAAGCTACTTGCACAGCGTTCCTCAGAGGAGACTGAACTTTTCACTCTTTGCACAGTGTCTCTGTACAGAAAGAGAAATGTGGGTGTAAATAGAGAAGCTGCATCTTCTCTCAGGCCTCTTTCTTCACTGCTGATTCTGTCACACGACCTTGCATCCCACCTGTGCACTGCTGGTGGGGCTAACAGGAGAGGTGAAGATGTTCAAAGGCTGCTCAATTTCAGAATGAACAAAATCCTCTAAGGATCCTTGGTTAAATAGCACTCACAGGCTTTAGTGCTAGGCCCAGTCACATGGGCAGAAAGGAACTCAGCCATTTCATCTTATCCCTGCCAGCAAATGTCGTTGTGGATAAGATCAGACTCCAGCCAGCAGAGAGTGATTAAAGAAAAAAGGCACAGGAGGAATTTAGGCAAACAAAAATTGCTAAATGGAACTTGCATGCTTTTGTACTGCTTTTAGAGAAGTCTGTGTAAGAAACATTCAGCTTAGTAGATCAGTTCTCTTTTAACCATGCAGTGCTGTAGCACATTCCAGCAGAAGACTCTCTTGCACAAAGACAGAGCTGCAGAAGGCAGGAATGATGGTGACTCTGTGAGGAGCCACAGGCACAGTGCACTTGTCCCAGACTGGCACCTGGGGAGAGAGCACTGTTTGTGACACAGGATGCAGGGATTACACACAGGAGCTGCTCTGTGCATCAGTCCTGTGCTGCATTTTGGAAGCATTGGCAGGACCACAGTGGCAGCTGCTTTCTGCACAGACACAGGAGAGTAGCAGTGATTATTAAAACCAAGTGACTTGTAAATGTTCTTTCCATCACAGGTCTTTCAGAATGATGCATGTCCATGTCATTCTTCTGGTCACTGTGGCCAGTCCTTTCCTGCTCATCAGGACTGCTCATCCCTCAAGCCTTCCACTTTTCTATTTAGAATTAAAGCCTGTTTTGTGATACTGTTCCACTCCTCTCCAGTGCTGTTAGGGTTTGGTTTTCAAGGATGTGCTAAGGAGAAGTGTACCCACATGGAGGGGGCTGGAGGGTGGGCTGGTACCCATGGGAAACATAAAAAAACCATAAAAGCTGAATTCAAAGGGGAACACCCCTGACCCTGCAGTGTGAGTGGGCACACTGGGCTGAGGTTCTCCACTGCCACTGTCCACAGTGTCCCTAAAATATTCTGTTATCTGCTCATGCACAGTGAGAATTTAGGTCTCTCTGCTCAACATTTCCATCAGTATTTTGCTCTGCTGAATGTATAAATCTAAACCAAATTTTGTAAAAGACAAAATGGGAGGAAAGAAGGAAAAGGAGGGTGGGATCATTCATTCAGCAAATCTCCCCAGCAAATACTCAATCCAGAGACCTAAATTTTTGGGTACCCATGGGAAACATAAAAAACCATAAAAGCTGAATTCAGAGGCAGGAACACCCCTGACCCTGCAGTGTAAGTGGGCACACTGGGCTGAGGTTCTCCACTGCCACTGTCCACAGTGTCCCTGAAATACTCCTGCTCATGCACAGTGAGAATTTAGGTCTCTCTGCTCAACATTTCTATCAGTCTTTTGCTCTGCTGCTAAATCTAAACCAAATTTTGTAGAAGACAAAAAGGGAGGAAAGAAGGAAAAGGAGGGTGGGATCATTCATTCAGCAAATCTCCCCAGCAAATACTCAATCCAGAGACCTAAATTTTTAGACTTCTTTTCGTTGTTCCTTATAAACTAGCAAAGAAGAGATACAGTTTTCCGTTGGTTTCTTAATCCCAACTTCATCAAAATTTAAAAAAAATTACATCTGAAAAAGGAAAGTAGGAATATTTTAAGCATAGTTTCCTCAACTCATGAAGAAAACTTCAGACAACACATTCACTTTCTTTTTTCATTTTTTAAAGTGCAAATTATATTGTTTATTTGAAGCAACTGACATGTCCTGTCAATTTGATTTTTATCATCCTTGCCAAAGTGGGGTGATCGTGACTAGAACATTCCATGTTCCTATCTATAGAAGACAAGAAAAACCAGCATTCACATGGTAACAAATGTTGACAATTACCTTATAATTATATGTAGGTAATGTCACTGAATGAACTGAAATTACTGTGGAAATTATGCTGCTCTGTTATTTCAGTCATAGATGAATAGCATTCACTTTCTGGGCTAAATATAATTTACAAGGAACAGAACCCCCTGCCATTAATTAGCGTGTGTATATTGTTCCTGATTCTGTGTGAAGTGATCTTTATAGCACCACTAGAAACAGAAAGATTCATCCAACTTTGCACTAATGCTTTCTCAGTGCTACTTTCTGGATTTAAAGCTCATCAAAATACAATGCTATCATCAGTACAGAAGTATGGGCTTTACTTAGTAATTAAACTAGGAAAAAAACTACTAAGAACAAAGAGAATTTTTCTCTGTTTGCAATGTTTTATTCCCAGGTGTTTTGGATATTTGAGAACCATCCAAACTTGGGAAAAGACTAATTCATTTTCTGATCCTCCTGAATTTCTAAACAATGCCTTTAAACAGCAGTTAAGATGGTTTAATATACAGAGAATATCCCTGCCATAAAAAATATTATTTCAGATTCTCTTCTTTTGTTCTCATATAACTCTTAGCTGTGTTAAATGAGAACAAGAGGAGAATTTTGTGCTGTTAAGTGTGAGGAACTTTTCCTGGTCATGTTGCTGTCTACCTAAAATGAAATTAGACTTTCTGGGTTGGATGGTTGGTATAAAATAGTTGAACTGGAACACAGAACTGTTCATCTCCGGGCTGTGAATGCTGCTGTTAATTTGAGAGAAGATGGAAAAACGGGCTGGAGATTATATAAGAAACAAGTAACAACACTTACCAATGTACTCATCTTGATCCACAAAACCATCCTCGTTTTTGTCTATGTCTTCTAAGGTTTCCTGGAAAACAATTTTGCATGAAAATAATCAAGAAAAAACTCAAGAGCTCTGATTGCCTTTGATCATTAGATGTTCTGAGGCCTTGACCTGCCCCTGTACACAAGTGAATGCAGTCTCACTAAGTCCAGTGTGATTGTTGTTTATACAAGGAATTTACAAATATCTTTTCATGCTGAAAAACTTCCCTGTATGAATGAACTGCTTACATTAGGGGCAGATACAAGTTTGTATGAAACACTCAGCTGCTGCATGTCAGCACACCCTCCTTTTGTTTTGCTTTAAGTCCATGCTCCAAGATTATTTCTTGATTCCATTTAGGAGCGTTCTAAGTGCACTTAACAAGTCTTTCTTATTTTGAGAGTTCTAAACCAAGTGAATATCATGAAAGGCATCTCTTTCTGCTCCCCATTTATCTCTTAGGTGTGTGTGTGTCTCTTTCTAAACCCTGCCTGGAAAGGTTAGAGAAGACTTCAAAGTTCATCCATGAAAGTAGAAACAACGGCATTGATTTTGCTTTGCTTACTAAGACAACGATGCTTTTCATGTGCTCAAACTCCTCTGGGTGAAGGAAAGCAGTGAATTCTTCACGAGTGGCAGCCAAGTCTCCATCCAGATCTGCAGTTTTGAATCGTCTTTCATCTCTGGGCAGCATTTTCTTAAAACTGTGCTGATCAGTTGCATCCTGGAATTCTTCTGGATTTTCTGCCAACGAATCAAGACGATCTCAGAAGTGTTTTCCTTTAAAACATACTAGCAACACAAAGCTGTTTGAGTCTAGAAATTAAAAGGTTAATTTCCAGAATAGCTGTTGTCCTAAATTGAACTTCTCTTTCCTGTGAAGTTTTAAATTCAGTGGTCAAGTACTTGGTGTGATTTTTAAAGGTGACAGTAGTAGAGGTAAATTTCTGAGCAAGCCTTCTGTTGCAATCCAGAATAATGGATTTTGCAGTATATTGTGTATTATCCCTCACACTTTTTTATCTGCCTTTGCAAGCACCACTTGGGCAGTATTTGGGGTAGACTTCATTCACAGAAGTTTTCTTCTTCTTTAGGAATCAGTATGATCCACACAAGTTTTCAGTTTCAAGAAGAGCACACCAAGGAAATGTGGTTTCAGAAGGTGGCAGCCTGACTGAAATGATCTCAGTGCTACGCCTCTGCTACAGGGAACCTAACAATTATTTTCACTTTAAAACAACGACATTTTTACAGGATGTTCAGTGGCATAAAAGGAGTGGTGTTTGATATAATTTTTAAAATAAGATCATTAAACTGACTTTAAAAATGAAAAATACTCGTAACAATTTCACAATTTGTATGTTGGGAGACAAACACGGGTAACAAACACTACACCAGGAATTAGAGATGGGAATTTTAAGTATTCATTAACACAAGCTCACAGTGCTGCTCTCCAAACCTTGGGGCTTAGAAGGAGCAAAGACAAAGGGCTGAGAAGGGTCTCAGGGATAATTCTGCAGGGATTGCGTGTCAAATATTTCCTTTCACAAATGTAACAAGCTCCATTTTAATCTAAGGTACACTTTGGAATTATTACTGCTACAGGAAGCTCGCTCTAGAAGCTGCCTCTGTGGTAGGTAAATATTGTCTTCTCATTTCCAGTAAGTATAAATGGTCAATTAATACTGATTTGTTGCACTGTCAGTATTGCCCTTTAGCTTAAGTGATCTCTTCTCCTCCTCTTCCTTCATTAACTTATAAAAGCAAAGGGAAGGTGGAGGGGGTCGGGGGGGAATTCAGGTATATTTTTTAATAAATGTTTCTTTTGCCTGATTTGTTAAGGATTTTCATTTGCAGTTGATCGCAGTCTGAAGCATGTTATTCTGCAAGAATGGTTTTAATCAATAACTTTGCTATAGCTTAGACACACTAAATTTTTAACATCTAGTCTTAAGATTTTAGAGACTAAATTCACAAATACAGTTAATTAGACAATTAATTCTTTTTTAATTAAAGTATGCTTTTTAATGTTAAAAAAGAACATATTTATATCTGGAGGAGACTTTAATTCAGCTGTGGCAGTATATTTAATGATACCTCTACAACACCTTCTGTGTGCTCGTGACCCATGTGCAAAGGGCTGCAATAAATAACTAAAAAGTGCTTTTGACCTTTGAGCATCTATAAAATTTAATGTGAGCTTCAAGAGCTCTAAATGTGACACCAAACTCCTGCTGACAGGCAAGAAATCATATTTTATAATCTCCAAAATCCTTGATCATACAATCTAAAGACGTTCTCTTACCTAGATAATAACCGTATGTGGCTTGTTTGTATTCTTCCCAGGCAATTTTATCATCCTTGTTTAGATCATAGTCTTTCCAAACTTTAGCCACATTTTCATAGATGTAGCGTTTCTGGACTCGTTTAATCCAGGTTTTTAATTCCTCTGTTGTGATATAGCCATCCTTGTCATCGTCTATTCTATCCACAATCTTCCTGTAAAAAGAGATCAGCATCTTTAATCACTTGCTGTGAAGTGATTCTATCTGTAACCCACTACAGAAGTTGCCCATAACAAAACTGGGGGAAGGGGCTCAGTATATCAGATTATCAAGCCACAAGATGTTTTTTAAATACTCTTTTTACCTCCCAGGATGATATCCAAAATTGCAAGGCTGGGAAAGGTTGAAAGTTATGAAACTTTCCCGAAGGCCCCCCAGGACATCCCTGATGTTCTGATCCACAGTGGTCACCCCACAAAGTGTCCTCAGAGGGCCACTCCAGTCACCTCCATTTAACAGGTTATTGACTGTGGCTGTACTTTAACGTGCCTATGTCACCTCTCCAAAGGGCAATCAGTGAGACCACTGGAAGCTAAAACTTCTTCTCTTGCTGAGTAAAAACTGCTTAAAAACAGCTCTATTGTTAAATCAAATCCCCAACTGAATTATCTGTACTAGCCCGCGAGCTGCTAAGAGGGCATGTCCATTCTGGTGGCACAACTCGTGAGACTCCAGGTCACAGACCATGTGTGCTGAGAACATGGTTTCTTTTGCTTCTTCTTGATACAAAGAGGATAAAGTTGGTAATTTCTGGTAACCACTTTATCTGTTTACTCACTGACACATAAATAATAGTGACAACTTTCAGAAGGATCAAGAGGTTACTCAGTGTGATTACAGTGCTAATGCTTATGGTGGGACTAGACAGAAAACTATTAAGTGCCACTCCCTATGGAAGGAAAGGCAGGGGAATCTTAGTGAGAACGTGCAGATATTTTAATCTTCTTTGTGGTAACTATGTTAAAGGATCTTTATTTAACACCCATTAAATTTAGTTCTGCTTGGTGATCTGGCTTCCTGTAGGGGCAAAAGGAGGGAGAAGCAGTAAAGTAAGGCACGGTCTCTGTTCTTGGCATAAAGAGCAGTGGGGAAATAAGAGCAACTGAAACATTGCGAGCAAAGAAGTCACAAGTGGAAAAGCTGTGGGAAGATGCTTGAAGTGGACTTGTAAATGTAGCTCTAAAGAAGGAATGGTTTAAACTCAATTAACACTGATAGGATATGGGTAAGTGTCCCAGAGGCAAGGGAGCTGCAGCAGCAAAGCCCTCCGGCAGCAGGTCCAACACCAGGCACAGTACCTGGCACAGCAGCTCCCTCAGCGAGGCTTATTGCTGTGGGGCCAGAAGAGGCAGGAGAGAAAAACACCAAAGCCATGAATTGTTGGCTGCTCCTTTGCAAAATCAGCGGGCTGTGAGAGTGGTCAAAACTCAGAGGTTCGACCCACAGGCCACTCTGGGGCACAGGGAACCGCTCTGGGGCACGGAGATCCACTCTGGGGCACAGGGCACCGCTCTGGGGCACAGGGCATCGCTCTGGGGCACAGAGAACCGCTCTGGGGCACAGAGAACCGCTCTGGGGCACAGGGCATCGCTCTGGGGCACAGGGAACCGCTCCGGGGCACAGGGAACCGCTCTGGGGCACAGAGAACCGCTCTGGGGCACAGAGAACCGCTCTGGGGCACAG
>VZTZ01000158.1:16047-85844 GCA_013400955.1 Drymodes brunneopygia
ATCCAGAGCGCCAGGTTGATGATGGTTTCTGCTGTCATCCTAAATCAGTTGGAAAAGGACAAAAGTGTGATTTTTAGCAACAAACAAATAAAGAAACAAACAAACCCCTCCACCCTTGTCTTGAGTGGTGATACCCCAAAAATGTGAGGGGAAAAGGTTGCCAGCACTCTCGCAAAGGATATTTATCATGATGGTGTCACTGTCACCATCACCGTAACGGAACCAAACTTGCGATCCTGGAAATGTAGAAGAGGGGAATCCCAAACCATATAGCAAAGAAAAAAGTTTTGGTTTGTTTTGCTTAAAGTGCAATTTACTTTGTTCACAGTTGCAAAAGTCTCTAAACAGAGGTAGTTGAAATTTGCACCCAGTGCGATTCCGTATGTTACACACACAATTCACAATTCGAGAAGGAGAGCATGGAGAGCACTGTCACTGTGTGCGGTGCATTGCAGGGTAATGACCCTGTCGCCAAGGGTCCTGTGGTCAATGTGCTCCTCCACCAAGGCTGGCCTGTCCATTGTCACTTTGGACCTGAGGGTATTACCAGTTCCAAACTGCAGCAAGTGGTTTGTCAGCCCAGCCCACAGGGTGTATAAACCACGTCTGATGTGGCCTTTGGGTGCACCGCTAACACGGACGTGCAAGATGCTGCACCAGACCACAGCTTCCCCCTGTGCTGTTGTTACACTGGTTTAACTTCTTTTGACCTAAACCTCACGCTGAACTGTGCCTGGTAGAGGATTTGGTTGTAATGACCGCAGAGATGTGATGTTCGGGATTTCCACCGTGCTGTTTTCTGCCTTTTGTGACTCGTGCAAAGAGTAAATGAGAGCCATGCGGGGCTGGCGCTGGTTTGCCTCAGAACCATTGGCAACAACAGCAGATTTCAAACGTTTAAACAGTCAAATGTGTTGGTTTATTACTTAATTATTCAGAGAGGAACACTACTGCACCCCTTTGAGCTCAGTCCCGCGAGCTGCCCTGCAGGCCTGGGCAGTCTGTGCTCTGGGGATGTTTGTGCATCCACAGCCGAGCAACTGCTGCAGTGCTGCTTGGGGAGAGCTGTGATATCCAGGTGGCAGCTTGGAAACGGCTCAGCTGATCAGACCAGCTGTGTTTGGGTTTCCAAAGCAAGTGAAATGTAATCCTTCTGCTGTGTTTGGCCTTGTTTATTTGTTTTTTACCAAGCAAATACCTTCAAAACAAAGTTTTCATTAACATATTCAGGAATCTCGTATTAGCGCAATAATTGAGATACGGCTTTTTTTTGTGTCTCAGTCTTCCTGTCTCTGATTCCTATATCTATAATATTGTTTCTAACGTTATTGCAGAGGTGAGTTTGTGCTGAGGTGCTGAATTTTTAGGTTGCACATCCACAAGTGCTGGAGTGTGCTGCTAGTTAAAGAGACAAGTCTCTTGCATGGGTAACAGGTAGCCTTTACTGCCTGTTCACCCCATCAGTGTTGTAATCAAACATCAGCTTGATGCTTGATCTTAGCAGCAGAGGGATATGAAGTTATTTGAGGGATGTGGGAAATGAATCTGCATGTTTTGTTGTCAGAACAATTTGGAGGCACTTGTGAGAGGGAAGCTGCAGTGAGAGCAATGCAGAACGGGCTAAGTGCATACGTGGTCGTTCACTGGAAAGCCTCCAGACACTGGGAGCCTTTGCCTCAGGGATATGGGTTCTGCCCGTCGGAACATTTTAATTTTGCCCTGTGTTTGGGTTCCAGTGAGAACGAGCCCTGAAATGCAGTGAAAGACAGGAAATCATGAGTGTTCTGATCCCTCCAGACTTGGTTCGGGACCATTGGTAATAACAAGAAAGGTTTGATTGATCCAATATGACTTTTTGTGGAAAAGGAATGATATTGCCATTACTCATCCTTAGAGGGCTGAAGTCTGGGATTGTAATGCTGAGAATAGGCTGCACATTCAGTCAGAACAGTTGTTGATCTGGTCAGGCTTAGCGCTGCCAGATCTTTGTATCACTCAGATTAACATTTACAGATTTTGCTGTTGGGCTGTCGTGACCTTGAACTCTCCATCCTCGGTGAAGACAGGCCTTCACCTCCTTTTACTCAGTCCACAAAATGGTAGTTTTCTCTTAAGTCCTTTATCCACAATGCCTGTTTCTTAAAATATTTGTATTTTCTGGTTTAGAGATATTACTGCTCTTGAATGATTAATTAGTTTAAGAGTTGGTGGGGCTATTTTCACCATCCACACTTCTTTCAATAATGCATCTGAATTTTAGACACATAAGGTTTCCATGAAACATTGCAAAATACCAGGTCTGCAACATTGACAATGTTTTTTAGCAATACATTTATGCAGGAGCAGGCATGCTGGGTAGCTTTTAATGAAACGCTGGCAGATATTAGGGTTTTATGGGCTGGAAAACAGAGCAAATCAAAGAGCTTTGCTTACTGTTTATAGCATTTTTCCTCTGAATCTAACAATATTTATCTCACTTTTTCCATCTTGCATTTTGCTCTTCACATATTTACTTTCCCTTTCACTGACATATTTAAAGCCAACCAACTATTTTGTATGAAATATACTTAGAGTTACAATATTCCTGTCACTCTGGGTGTCCAGTCACTGGGGTAAAGCCTGAGGTGACTTGTTTCACATCTGTCCTTGTCTTCAGTCTGCCTTTATCCTGATGTGGGTGCACATTCCTTGCATCTTCAGCCAGTATTTCTGGACATCATTAATTGTGACTGCCCTGAGGCCATGCAAAGGATCCGTGGGGGCTGCTGTGCTTTCTGGCTGCCTGCTGGCTCATACCTGCTCTTGTCACACTTCCATCAGCAAAGCTCTTCTCAGAGCTGACCTCTATCAGTGTGTTTTTCCAGTTCTGTCTGCTAAAATAGTCAAAATGCTTGATGGCATTATTGTATCCTAGTACTACTAGGAGGTAAAAATACATGTCTGAGAGAAGCAGATGGTTTGTAAGTAAACAAAAGAATTTGTTTTTAAGAGAAGCTAGAAATGGAAAATAGAACATTTTTCCTCCTCAATATAGTTTATACATCTAGAATAATTGCAATATTCCTCTGTACACAGAAAACATGGTTGATTTGGAGGCTCATGTATGCCACCTCAAATTAAATTATAGAAACACATCTTGTGCTTTTCAGAATTATATTTTACATTCCAGTTAGCCTAATGTGGTTTACTCAGGTCACAGTATCAGCACTTTCTTAAAAAAGCTTTTTCGTTTCCTGAGGACACAGAACACCTTCTTCAAACTCATTGAAAAGTTTTCATTGATACTGAGATTGCACTCAAGCTGTATTTTATTGGAAATGTAGCAGTATAAGTATTTCAAAATCAGCTTTTAATGTCTAAATCACTTTGTATAACCTAGCATTAGATGCCCTGTATTTGTACTTTCATCCAGATTCTGCTGGGTGTTAATTGCTGTCCAGTTTGGGTGTCCAGGTGTAGATGGACTGTAACTTTTGTCTCAGCTCCTGTGGGGAAGAGCTCAGAGCACAATCAGATCCCAGCCTGCAAACAGCAGCAGAAACTTCACAGGAGAGGAAAAAGGGGAACTTTCAGAGAACCACTTTGGTTGAGCTTAGTTTTGGCTTGTCCATTAGCTGCTTCATCACAACACCATATCTCTTGTCTTTTCCTTAGCATGGTTGTAGTCTGCATCACTCCCTCCTCCTTCTATTCATCTTTTTGTGCAAAGTTGCCAGAAGAAAGTTTCATGGCATAATCTGTCCAAAATAAACATAGCCTGTGCTATCAACGAGGCTGACAGTCTTGTTTGCTCTGTCTGATACACCACTCCTCTTTCTCTTTTCCTTTCTCATCTGCTTGTGCTGTAAACTCTTTGGCAGGGATTTCTGCTGTTCCTACTGATTGGTTTCTGCTTCCTGGTGACTGTTTCTGCTGATTTTCTACTGAGCCTGTGCAGTATCTTTCTTCACTTGGACACGGTCTGAGTTGGTCCTTGAGGTGTCAACAAGCATAGTTAACAACAATTTTGGAGCACTCCTGAAGTTTTCCTCTTATCAGGAATCTTTGTGGTTAGTGTTTTTTTTCGAACATGTACATTTTCAAGTGTATAAAAAGATGCTTTGCTTCTGACAGCGTGAATCCGTGCGCTGTATGTGCAATTTGCCCTGGTAATTACTGATATATGGTGATAACCATAGCAACATCCCAGGTAGATAATGTCATGCAAATTACTGCAGCTCCAGGGATGGGAGATGTTAATACAACTATGTACTTGCACCCCTGGTCTTCAACATTTTGCAGCGACTTTCCCTTTCCCTCCCCCCCAAAACACATTGGTTTAAAATTTCCTTTCCTCCCTGTGATCAGGAAGCAAAAGAAAACCTCTTGCTCTGTTTCCCATTGGTATTCACAGAGGGAGGGGGAGGATGGTCCTTCGATGTTTCTGTCATGAATAATTTTGTATGCACGGTGGAAATTCCGCAGTGTATGTAGGGCATAAAAGTCTGGAGACTTGGATACACTGCTGGGCCGTGTTGTGCTTAAACCCAAGTTCTTGCATTTGCAAACACGGAGTGTGAGCATGTGGGGGGTGGAATTGCAGCCACAGATGTTTGGGCTGAGGTGTAAACGTCCTCACCTCAGTTACAGAAGATACGGGAGAGCAGCTTTGTTGCTCAAAGCTGAATATTTATCGGGGCCCATGCATTGTTGCTGAAATGAGGAAACAGCAGAGAAGGAGCTGGGAGCAGTTCTCTCTTGTTTGGCCATAAGCAAGAGCAACAACAAAAAAAAATCTATAGGAGAGCTGATCTGCATATACACTAATCCTTGTGTAGCCTTAGAACTCTGGAGGTGTGAAAGTAAGGTATGCTTCTAGCCTCTAACTAGAGTCTTTTATTAAAGGTACAAAAAGAGCAGGCAAGGGGATTGGTGAAGATTTTGGGTTTTTTGGTGAAGAGCGAAATTGTTGCTGAATTCATTTTTCTTTGGAGTTTAATAGCAAGAATGTGGTTCCTGGTGGTTTTGTTGTGAAAGTGTATCTCTCTATGGTGTTGATTGAATTATTGCTGTGATTCCCAGAGTGAGGTGTGATTAACAATGTTTAAAAACAAAAAGGCTGCAAGCAACCTAGGAACGTCTGAGCAATGGTGTCAGCTGTTAATGAAGCTCATGGCAATTGAAGATCTTAAAAGTTCATCCAGAATCTGCTGACATGGCAAAGCTTTGCTCAGAGCTGCAATACATTTCTAACACAGGGAAAAAAGCGTGCATGAGGAAAGATCTTTCTGGGTTAATGCCACATGTAGGGCTGGTGTTGGGTTTAGTGACTGGTTCCCTGCTCTGGTGAGGGTGCTGCTTTCCTCCAGCACATTTTTTGGTTTGCTTCTAGCTAACCACACTAAGGGAACCTGCCAGCATGTGAAAACCCTGCTGTATTAACCAGCTGGGCAGTTTGTATTTAACAAGTGGGTATGTGTTATCAGCCAGCAAAGGAAATAATAACATCAAATTCATATGTCAAAGAGGCAAGTGTTTAACATGTATTATTTGATGTACATGATTTTATTTGCAGTCTTTTCTCCTCACTTTTTCTGCCTCAGCAGTTGCTCACCTTTGCTACTTTATGACACGAAGTTCAAGGCTACATTCCATTATCACAGACATCAGTGCAGAGAAATTGGCTTGTCATTAATAAAAATTGTAAAACCAACCCTGTAATAAACCCTGCTTTTGGCCACAACCTCTGCCCCCTGGATGCAGCAGTGAAACACAGCCCACAGCTCTGGCTGAACATTTTTAACCCAGGGTTAAAATCTCCATGTGCAAAGGTCAGGTGTAGAGAGGACTCATCACAGGGCTGAGAGATGCATAAGTGGCTGTAGCTGCAGAGCAGCCTGGGGACTGGAGGAACTCAGCATTCTTTCCTGGCTCTTCCACAGGGCAAAAGGTTCAGTGTCCACCAAAATCAGCTGAAAGCATCTTAGGAACTTTATTTTGCCAACGATGCAAAGCAAAGCCACGCAGATTTTAGGGCAGGAAGTGCGGAATGCTGGAAGCAATGTGGATTCCTTTTGCTCCTTTTTGCATCACTAATTTTTATTTATCATACAAAATCATGAACTGCACATAAACCTAAATGCAGACATAATGTACATTACTATGATAATAGAGAAGCTGTGCTGCTTTAACCAGACAGATGAAATAGAAATGGACATTTTGAATGAGTTCTCCTCAGCGGAATGTTCAAATTCCTTATTTTTTCCAAATCTTTTAATTCTAACTTATCTGTTAAAGATAGAAATGTATAATTGCACTAAAATGTGCTCTCAAAGGACAACACATCAACTAAATTTCTTCAGACAACAGCATATGAATGTCCAAAGACTTGGTTGAAAGCCTTTCATACAGGGCCTTGCTCTCAATATCTTTTCCAAGTTTTCTTCTAGATTGGCTGTTTGGACTTTACAAACCATTCAAGCAGAATACACAACAACTGCAGTTTTGAATGTGTATAAATAGCACTGTTGTGAGTTGGGTTAGCTGCTTAAAAATATTAATTAAGGGAAGTCTGCATTTCCAGTTATTGTTTTGTTTTGTAGCCATCAAGGCTGCAGCAGCAGGGCTTAACCAATGACAAGTACAACAAAAGTAGATAGACAAAACCAAAACACCTATGGAAAAATATATTAATTAACTAGTGCCAGAAGTGTGAAGTGGAGATTTAGAGAAACTGAGTTATGAAATGAAACTGGCTATAGTAAAGTTGCAAATGTCAGTGCACCAAACAAGCTCATTCTTTGCCTGTGAAGTGGCATTGGAACATATCCTGTATGCAGTCTACATTTAAATGTAAATATGGGATTACCTCTTAGGTTGTGAATCAGAATCATACAAGCAACAAACGTCACATCTTGGGTCTTCTGTGAGTGAAAACTGTTGTGTCAAATATGGTTAGTTTAGTAGGGTTGATGGGCTTTATTCAAGGTTCCTAGAATTTATCTGCCAAGCAGAAATAATTATTTAACAACTAATAGGGCGAGGCCAGAAATATAATAGCTTTTATGTTGAAATTAACATCAAGTGATCTGTAGACATCTGCTAAGCAAGCCAAATGTGGTCTGTGTGCTGTATGTTTTGCCTCACTGCCTCAAAATAACAAGCAGTGCTTATATTTGGAGGGGCAGTTTTCCCTGTTGAAGTGGAAAAAAAATGTTCTGATAGAAAATCACTTGCACTGTTAGGATCAAATGTGTGATGAACATTAAATAGCCCTACAAATTTAAATAATGCTCAATGTTGAGATTTCAGCCTCGCAAATGCTCATTTTGTGATGTGTGCTTGCTGTGGTTTGGAGGAAAATGAAAGTTCTTTCTTGTTAGAAAGAAAGCAAAGTATCACCCAGTATATTCTGGCTCTTAGCTGCTTCACCTTCCTGGGGCCCAGTAAGTGCAAGGGCTCCTGTGATTTTATTTTTTTCTATAATAACCAGAAGGGTGAGGGGATCCTAAGAAAAGACACAGCATAAAGAAAGCCTGGAAAGGTTCCAAGTAGCAAAGACCCTTTCCAAGCAGATATTGGCTGTTGCCTTGCAGGGACCTGTATTGTGTGTGTCAGTGTTTGGGTGCTGTGGGTGCCAGAACAGAAACTGTGCTTCCTTTCCTTGAGAGCACCACTGTTGGCATGGCCTCTTTGCTTCGCTGCCTGTTGCAGTTTGTCTCCTTTCAGGGCCAACCATTCAATCTTTGGCACCTTCTTAGAGGTCTTGGCCTTTCCTCTGTTTTAAAAGTATTAGAAGGAGGTTGAATTGCTGAGTGGGGAGTGTAATCCTTGTGAGGCCAAGTCTAAAGACGTTGGTGAGCTGAAAGGGCTGCACTGGCAATTTACCGTGTACTGTGCAGGGATGAATGAGACACTCATATTCATTGTGCTGATGGATGCCCAAGTTCTTTATGTCCATATTTAGATCCATTAACACGATAAGATTAAGCCAACTTGAATTTCTTGAATGAACAAAGCAGTAAATGGCAGAGCCTCAACAACAGACCCCGTAAATGTGTACTACCACCAGCAGCACGAGTGACTCTGGGCCCGAGCTCCTGTGGGGTTTGGCAGTGGCACAGAGGACGCTGTTCTGAACAAGCTGGATTCCCTTTCCTACAGGAACCTTGGCACCAACCTCCCTGGAAGCTGGCTCGGGCTTTTATGGGGGCACTGAAGGCTGGGCTCTGTGCTGGACTCCGTGTCTCTGCCCCAGGCTTTCCTGAATATGGGAGTGCAGCCTCAGGCTGCTCTGCTTCACCCTGCCAGGAGTCCCTGGGAATTTGGCTGCCAGCTGGCTTAGCCAGAACACACAGTGCTCCAGCCAAAGTCAACTTCCCCCCCTGTGAGGGTGACCTCAGTGAGGAAATGTCAGATGCTGCCTGGGCCAGTTTGCAAACCACACCTCACCCTTCCCAGCAGGGATTTCCCCAGAAGGTGAGAGGCAGAAATTTCTGTCCTGTGCTGGCAAGTCCAGAGGACAGAGTTAAAGAAATGGGACAAAATATCTGGAGGAAGAGAGCTGGTGCACTGGCAAATCATGGGGCAATAGAAGCATAAAATGGTTTGAGTTGAAAGGGACCTCTAGAGGATCACCTGGCTCCAAACCCCTGCCATGGGCAGGGGAGCTTCAACCAGACCATATTCTTCACCAGAAACCAGGTATAGACTGTGACATTTTTCTCTGCTGCTTCAAAGCACAAATGATGAGAAGGAAGAAATTCTGTTTGCAAAGGCCTCGGCTTTCTCTATTGATGTAGTGCACAAAGGAGTTTGGAGTGTCCTGGGGCAGGAATGCTACAGGAATTTTGTCCACAGGTGAGGCTCCTGGTCCAGCACAGGTAAGGCAAGCAATATCCAGGCCAGAGAGTGGACAGCCAGTTGTGTTGTTTGGATCTGGTGGCCCTGACTGCTGCAGGGGCTAAGTGTGGACTTCATTCTCTCTGGGATAGTTGGGCTTCACTGCAGGCATTCATCTGATGGGAGTGAGGAAGTTCCTCTGTCCCCTTTGGTCTTGGTTTTCTGTGGGAAATGTGAATTTCCAATTCCAAATCACAACATGTAAGAGCTCCTGTGATGAGGGAGTGTAAGAGCCCATTCAGCTTTACTTTGATGATTAGGTCACTGCTTTTAGTACAAAATACATGGCAAAGCAGTCATTTCTATGCATGTTCTAGGGTGGTGCATTATTGCATTTTAACACTTAACATGAGCATAATCTACACACAGTCACTCTTTGTCTCCCATGAAAAACAAACCCTCTAACAGCAGATGCAAGAAGTCTACTGAAGATTTCATGTTATTAATGTTTGCAGCATTTGTTGTAGTGCTGCCTTTTAATTACCACATTTGAGAGTGTGCCCTTCTGCTGTGAGAGGTAGGCATCTATTTGGAATGATGCTTCTGGAAAGAAGGTTGACACTAATTCAGCATTGCTGCATCTGGAAAGATGCTGCTCTCAAGCAAAGTGCAGACTAAGCCTGCTGTGAAAAGTGTCACTTACCTGGTGTAAAAATGGCTGTGGGACCCCCTGCTTTCAGAGGCTTCTTGCAGTCCTAGAGCAATACAAGTCAGTGAGAAAATAGGTGTGTGTTGAAGGGAGCACATTTGCTAAGGCTGTGAGGCAGACACTGGTCAAGGGAGGGTGTGTGCAAATCTGAAACTCTGTCTCTAGCACGTAACCATCCTCCAGATAGAAACTTCCTCCTCCCCCAGAGGAGTGCCTCCACTACAGCCAGGTGTTCTACTGGGAGTGCAAAAATTGCTTCTGTCTGTTTTCCTTCTCAAAGTGACTGTTTTTTTCTTCTTTTATCTGTCCTTCATGCTTCTGTCGGACCCTTTCTTCTTGTGTGAGTGGAAAGCNTGCTGTAGCCAGGTGTTTTACTGGGAGTGCAAAAATTGCTGGCTAAAGAGCAGTGCTTTCTTCTGTCTGTTTTCCTTCTGAAAATGACTCTGTTTTTTTCTTCTTTTCTCTGTCCTTCATGCTTCTGTCAGACCATTTCTTCTTGTGTGAGTGGAAAGCCCCACTGTGTCTCCAAGTTCAGACACTCTGGTTTTCAGGGAGTTGTGCATGGCCCTATGCGGGGACATCACACAGGTGGTGGAAAGGTGAGGAAAGGTGGCATCATTCAGTGAAAAGAAAAAAAGTCAAAGAGTTCCCAACTTGGCATCATGTCCTCTTACTGTTCTTGTTCCCTGCATCCCCTTGCTGTCCTGTGGCTGGCAGGCAGGGCCCCTGGGCCTGATGAGGTGCTGGGCACTTGTTAAGAAGCAGCTGTAAGTACCTCAGTGGTGTCTGAGACATGGCCAGCCCCACTCTTGTATATTTTGATTCTGTGTGCTGCTCTTCAAAGAGTAGGATTATTAGGTTCTGTGGAAAAACTACAGTTTGGCCTGTCTTTATGCATCTGTCTCTCGCTGTGATCAGGGACTGTTTTTTGGGTTGGGTCTGTCTTTATCTCCATAGGTCTGCCCGACAGAATGAAGGTGTGATTGTAGCATGTTGGCCTGTCTTAATTTAACCATCAGAGGTAATAGCAGCAGTGAGGAGGCAGCAGCACTGGCCAGCAACCAAGTTGTGAGGTCTCCAGAGATCTTGTGTGTGTATCTCGAGGTATGCTGACACTGCAGCAACTGCTGCCTGCAGAGATACCCTGAGATAGCTGTTCATAATTTCAGAATGAGTGAATGGTTAGTTAGCAACGACTGAGTTCAATGATTGTCACAGAGTTTATTCTGCACCTTCTGAGTGAGTTTTGCAGCTGGAGTACCATTCTGCTGTGGATGGCATGCACTTGTTTTAGCCAGCAGGAAAAAGGGATAGCATTTTGCATGAGCAATATGAATGTTCATCCAGACACATCCTCAGCGTATGCAACCAATGCCAAGAGACTAAAGATGGAAAATGAGGCAAACAAAGAGAAGACTGGCTCTATCTAGAGCAACTTTATGTCAGGGGAGAGATGGGGACAAAGCAGCGTTTCCACTCCAGTGCTGGAAGCATGAGCCTATGCCAGAAAAATGATGGCCAGAACTGTTGAAACCCTCCCCCATGGTGCCTGATTGTGGAAGACACAAAGTGCTGGCAGAGACTGTGTCATGCTGCAGAACAACCTGCCACTGCCTCAGAAGAAGTGGTAGAAATAGAGCATGAAAAGCAGGCCCCAAAGGCTGCCCGGTGCTGTGTGGCTGTTACCTGCCACAGACCCATCCCTGGGGCTCTCCTGGATCACCCTGAGCCATGCCTTATGTAAGCTGTCACACTAATGAGGGCCCACAGAGCTGAACGGGCTCTGCTCTGCCAGCCAGGGCTTCTCACTGAGCTCTGCCTGCCTGCTGAAGCCTCCAGCTTGGTTCTGTCATCCCTGCAGGTGGGTTTGGGGTGCTGACCCACGACCTTTCTGTTTCCTGAGAAAGGGCTCAGCTTCCCGTTCAGTCCAGCATAACTGAACCTTTGGACTTGAAAATAATCTCAGTCTTTCAGCTAACAAGATTTACCCTCAAGACTTTTTCTTGCATTCTACTTTGAGCATCATTTTTATACGCTCCCAAATTTGATAGGGCAATGGGAATGATCTGCACATGGAGATGGCCTTTGTATTAAAAATAGCTGGCTTTGGTCTGCAATGTGCTCTAAATGAGATGCACTGAAGTTTTTCAGGAGTCATTCAAGTGTGCTCCCCAAAGGTGTAGACTGGCTGTGTATCACTAGCCGGTGGAGCTTTGCCACAAGAGATGTGGTCCAGATTCGGGACAAGCGTCTGGCCCGGATCTTTCTGAATCCGTGCTTTAGTCACACACTCAGAAAAGCACTCGTGACTTTGGCTAAAGGAGGCCAACAGGAGCGATGAAATAAGTGACGTGAAAGGCGGTTTGAACCGTTTGTCCCGCGCTTGAGTTGGAGCCGTGAGTTCGCTGCAGGTGAGATTGGAGCTCCAGAGCCTCCCTCCTCNTGTGCAAGAGGTATTTAAGAGAAAAGGCAAAAAATCTTTCAGGTATCAATCTCTCATCGCCCTCTCTCACCCCCGTGCTCCCTTTCACGCTCAGCTCCTCGCACTCGTTGTGTTTGCCATCCCTGATGTTGACTCTAAGGATATCTTATCTCAAAGCACTGAGTAAATTTACACACGCTGGGGGTGCCTGATAATAGCAACAACACTAATCTTTGGCTTTTACTAGGGTTTGGTTTCAGGAGCTCTCAGTGAACGAAAAGTTGTAAAGGCAAAGGGATAACTAAGGTTCCTGAGATGGTTTTATTCTAAACTGAGGAGGGTGACTTTGTGTGTTTTGAAGTTTTTCTCTTTAGAAATGAGAACACTACATGCAAGTCTGCCCAGAATAAGAAAGAAAATAAAGGAGACTTTTTAATTGACAATACTTGTGAAAAGGACAGGGTGATAAACAATGTAGTAAGGTACTTTTCCTTATATTATGCTGCTTTTTAATGAGTTTGAGATGAGCACAGTGAACAGGAGTAAGGCTTATTTACACCACAGAATTACTGACATGAGGGTGCTTTTGGAGTAGAAAAAGATTTTTATGTCTAAAGGCTTTCTTTTATATATATATATGTAAAATATATATACATTTAAGGACAAATTCCACAAGATACTTCAGCTCATGCCTCTTTTCACCATCAGTTCTGTTTTAGTCGATGTGGATGTTGCTGAATCAGGATCTAGACCATCATCTTTTCTTCCCCTAGAAAAAATCCCAGAGTTCCAATGATCACTGTCTCCCCAAGTATCTTATTTTAGAAGAGTTTGTTAGCCTTCAGTGTGGCATACTGCATTGTGTTTGGGAGTAGGGAGGGACTCAAACCAGCAAAACTTGCCTCTGGTATGGGATTCCAAACACTTTGTTTATGAGGATTCTTTAGATTCATGCATTAGAAATGTGGATTTGAGAGTGCATGCATGTGTGTGTTGTAATTCCCTCTTGTAGGATAGGATATGCACAGGTAGAAGTAGAGTGAAAAGGTGTTGTTATCTAGTTTGGGGGAGTGTGGGGATAGTTGATATCATTTGTTTGCAAACAAGTAGAATTAAAATTAAAATTATCTGAGATGGATAAAGCTTCCTCCAACATACCCACTCTGCAAAAAGCCAGCAGAGCAGGCTCCAGCTGACATTGTGAAACCCTTGGTGACACAGCATGTGTTTTACACCTGGGCTTATAAAATTTTTATTAAAAATCTTGTTATTAAGCCTGCATATGTCATTTTGATAGGACAGTTAATAGACTATGTTGAGCATCTGCTCATTTCCTGCACATTGAGAGTAGGATTCATCAGTGAAGCAAAATTTTAAAATATTATAAAACAAAAAATGCTTAACCACACATTCTGAACACACAACAAAGGTACTTATTTTATTCATGAATATAATACACTTCCTCTCCAAAGATAGTTTAGACCTTAATTTTTAAAAAGGATGTTTGGATTTCTTAGATGAGTAAATGTTTTTGCCTGTGTCTCTGCCTGATCTGCTTTGTGCCTGTGTAACCCAGCAGGGAGAGCACAGCACTTTCTGATGTTCTCAGATGGGGTGAATGTACCTTGCTTTGAAGATGAGGGAGGCACAGTAGTGGTTCATGTGCCATGTGCAGGTTCTCCACAGAGATTACACTTTACCCCACAAGAACTTAAAATGCCACAACTGTCACAGAGTGCAGCAAGTCGAGAAACTCAGAGCAAGATATACAAAATAAAGAGGAGAGGGAGCAATGTAGCTCCTGCTTTTCTTGATGTCTGTTGGAATATGGCCTCAGGTCATATTTACACATTAGAAATTACCTGTGATAGACCCATATAGATATATATGATGTCTCACTTAGTACTAAGCAGCTGGAATTTGAATTGTTTTCTTAGTATGAAGCATCTTAATAGATACCTCTGATGCCAGAGTCACCACAGTGGTGTGTAACAAGTAAGAATGTGCCCTGGCTTTACCTCACAGGCAGGACAGTCCTTCCCTTTCTAAGAATATTAGATTCATTTATCTTGGAATCCAGCAGCACCCAGGCTGAGACATCTGGTAGCAACAGCTGTGTGGCAACTCAGTGTTTTGGTGTCTGTAATATTCCTTTGTGAGTGCAAAGTAGATTTAGATGCTTGGAAAATTGCAAAAGGGATGATAAAAGTGTATTTTTGTGAGGAATTCAGTAGGCAAGCAGGTCATCCTTTACTATAGTTCTGTTTCCAAGTCATGCAGTAAAGGCTGATGAACAGGAATCTGGAGCTCTGAAGGATGAAGCATTTGTGGAAAGTCTTGTTGTTCTTACTGGGCACAGCTCTTAACCAAATAGAGGACTCTGAAGTGATTGATTAATCTCTTCTTCAAATGCTTGTAAATAAGTTGGATACTTTTTATAAACATGGCAGTTAAACAAATGTATGATCATGTCTATGCATGGGCTCCTGTCAGTCCACTCGTTCAAGAATGTGGCAAAGAAAGTGTTTTGAGTGGTATTTCATTGTTTACCCAGGGTTTTAGCTAAGCACGTTAGGAGGGTCTGAGTTAGCCAACAATCTGACTATCCCTGGATTACATGGCTGAGGTAGGATTTGTAAGAGGAAGTTTTTAGTTTATTAAACCTACAGCTAGAGTTGGGGAAAAAATACACAGCATTCTGGGCATATGAACCATCCTTCGGGCACTTGAGAGGGATTGATGGCAGCATTTGCTGCATTGAAAGCTCAGTGGATGTGAACTTATGTCTGTTTGGCTCAATTACTGTGCTCTGAGCAGTGTAATTTAAATATTGTGTGTTTCCGGAAGGTTAACGTTGCTGGTGCACTTCATGCTCTTCACTGTAAAAAGCAAGCACTTTAAAAACAAGTGACAATTTCCCATTTGCTACTATGCAATCAGTGAAACTGTTCTGTTAAGATTGAAATTTTCGAGGCTAAAGTCAATTAGAGGGGGGGTGAGTTTCTTAAATTTGTTAGTGCACATGAAACAAACACAGAAATGACACTGTAAGGCTGGTGATAAGGGGAAGGCAGTGCACCAGCCAGGTTGGGGGCTGAATTTATTTAGAGAAACAATACTTTGAGGGGAAAGGCTGTGCCTTGGGGGCAGAATTGTCCACCCTTCCATGATTTAGAAATGCCGAGTGACAGTCGGCAATGGAAGAGACGGGGCGGATTGCTTGGGTGCAATAAGCCGATTTTACTGACACAGAGCAGAGCTTTTATACCTTTTCAGCAGTAACTAAAAATAGATTCTTATATAAGCAACAACTACAAAGCAATTACTATAACAACCCTATCTATGTTTCTTAATAATTTTGCAAAACTCGCGGCTAGCACTGACTGTTGCACTGCTGGCAATGAAAGAAACACGCAGGCTTCAGAGTAGGAGTTGAATCACCAGGCAGGACCAACCAAAAGGCCCTGCCCTTCTTTATTCTCTCATTTATATCTCTTTCTTAAGACAATCATGGATTGGTCAGTGAGGTTACCACCTCTATAAGTTCACAGGGTAAAGACATGGTCAATCATCTTTCTCCGCCCCAGGGGAAAGGAATGAAAAACAATCTAAAAGTTCCAAACAATCTTGGCCAGTTAGGAAAACAAGGACTGTGTTTATAGAAAATGCATGGGAACTTCTACTACAGAAGCAAAAACATGGAACCCTGCAAAAAGCAGGGTGACAGCTAACCAGCAGAGATACATACCAAGCATGCCTTTTACTTTTTTTACTTTTAGCTATCTTGTGCTAGGCCTCACGGCCTGCCATGGTTTGTGGCCTGGTGGCGTCACAGCGTTCGTGGCTGACACTGTTGGTTAGTTAGCAACAGAAGAAACACACGGGTCACAGAGCAGCAGTGGTTTCACCAGGCAGGACCGACCAAAAGCTCTGCCCTTTTTTATTTATTTATTTTTATAGGGTTCTAAGGACAGTCAAAGATTGGTGAAAGGGGTCAACACCCCTGAAGGTTTACAGGACAAAGACATGGTCAATCATCTTTCTCCACCCCAGGGAAAGGAATGAAAAACAGTTTCACAGGTGCAAAACAATCCTGGTTGGTTAAGGAAAACAAGGACCATGTTTACAAAACAAGCATGAGAAACTACAACTACAGTGTCACAACTTATGAGGCCCTGTAAAACCAGGGCAACAGACACGAGTTCAGCAGCGCTCTCACTTCTGCTTTCCAGCTCTACCTCCACACAGAAACTTGTCAAAGATCTCCTGTCCCTGAGTGGTGTCACCCAGACATAAACTCTGCAGCTTCCCTGGGAGCTCAGTGCTGCCATTCTCCTGGTAGCAATACGCCGTGTTCCACCTGGAGCCATGCTTTATATTGGCAAAGAGCGGCTCCGTGTGCGTGCCCTGAGGTCGATGCCTGTCGGTGGGATCGTGAGGATAATCCCTTCTGCAGGCACCCTGTGCAGCAGGGAAAGGTCTGTACATTTATCTAGACATTTCTAGAGATCTATAGAAATAAATCTATCACGATTGCAGTGAGGGGGTGTCACACTGTCAGACATGAAAGAAACGCGTAGGTTTCTCAGCAGCAGGTCAGGGACTACCAGGCAGGACCAGAAGAGGGGCGCGCCTTTCTTTATTTTCTTATATTTATCTTGTTCTTAAGACAATTATGGATTGGTTAATGAGGTTACCACGACATTTCTATGGATTTATAGGGCAGCACCAGCACAATTGCAGTGAGGGGGCGTCGCGCTGTCGGACACGAAAGAAACACGCAGATTTCTTAGCAGCAGGTCAGGGACTACCAGGCAGGACCAGAAGAGGGGCCTGCCTTTCTTTATTTTCTTATATTTATATTTTTCTTAAGACAATTATGGATTGGTTAATGAGGTTCCCACCTCTATAATTTCACAGGATAGTGACATGGTCAATCATCTTTCTCCGCCTTAAGAGAAAGGAATGAAAACAATCTAGAAGTTCAAAACAATCTTAGCCTGTTACTAAAACAAAGACTATGTTTATAAAAAATGTATAAAAACTTCTACTACAGAAGTAAAAACATAGAACACTGTAAAAATTAAAACAACAAGGGAGAGCAGAGCACAGACACCTGGTCATCACACAGTGAATTCACCTGAGCTGTTGCAATAATTTGTTCCTATAGCTGAGTTCTAGGATACAATCCTGGTCTTAAATGTCACCAGAATTTAAAGTAAAGCTCATTTCGTGCTTTTTAATTTTAGATATTATTACCAGTTTCCTAGCAAAGTTTTGGAAGTCCAGCTGCAAATAGCAGACTTCACAGAATGGCTGTATATATATATATATATATATATTTAGATTATCTTGTTGACTTCCAGTCACTTCAGTTGAGTGGCCCATGATTTTTATGTTATAGGACATAGCAAAAGATGCACCTGCCAGTTTTATTTCTGTTTTTATATTGTTGGAAGAGGTTTGGAAGTTTGATCTAAGTATATTCCCAAAAGTTGAGATGCCCCTCTGAATCTTTCCAGTTTGCTGGAGGAATATTGTGATGGGGTTTTTTTGCTGGAGGGCAGCCCAGGGTCTTAAAGGTCCATTTGAGACTTACAACCTATGATTCTTGGAATGGAAATGTAGAGCCCAAATTATGAGCACCTATATGGGGCTTTCTAGTGAAGTCAATGAAAATCTCGTATGAAATATGGGCTGTCACATGCAGTGTTGTCTTCTGGGCAGATCAAAAATATCAACATTTCTCATAGAATAACTCTATTTTTGACTCAGCAGCAAATGAGCAGGAGCTGGACATGACATAGAATGGAAAAGAAAATGAAATATGAACAAGAAGAAATCTTTCTTTAGCCATTTACAGAGCAGCCATTTGTCAGCATCTGGTAAGTACATATCTATTTTAAGGAGCTGAAGAACATTTGAAATGTGCCACTCATATGTGATTTGAGTCCAAAATGTAGCTTATGGTTATGAGTCTGTCTTTAGCATATTGCAGTGTCCTGCCCCAAAACCTTTTGGTCACGTAAACTTACCTCAGATTTAATTTTCTTTCAGTTGTAGCATTAATTCAGGGTTTGTTACAGTTTGTTTGCTCTAAAAAAATCTGTGTGATTTTTCTTTGCGTTTTGCAGACCTCATCATTTTGGAATCCTAAATGAACTGTTAAAAGAACTATTTATTATAACCCTATTATATGGATATATTTTGACAAAGAATGTGCATGAGCTTGGTGGTGCATCGAAGCAAAAAAACCAAAATGGGCTTTGACTTTAAGGAAAAGACTTGAACCACTGTCAAGATCAAAGGATATTTCATGTACTGGAGTCCTGATTCAGCAAAGCATGTAAGAAAGAATTTCAGACACAGTGAGCTTTGGTGGCTGCCAGTGAACATGATTGCATTTACTGCTGGCATTCTTGCTCCTCAAAAATCACAGCCAAACAAAACAGTTGCCAACAGTGAAGCCATCAAAAATATTGTAATCTTTCTTCACTTTCACATCCTTGCACAGCATTCCTTACACAGTTTGCATTATTCATAATAAATTGCTTTAATCAGAAGGACTTAAAGTTTTAAAAGTTCCTGCATTTGCAGGTCTGGTTCTCTTGGTAAATGTGCTTTGGTGACAGGAAATAGCTTGTGTGCTTTTCCATGTCTTAGTAACCTTTTAATCAAATAGTAATGCTTCCTGCAACAGACTTACTGTTCTTCCTCCTTCTCCATCACCAAGAACCTTAGAATATGCATGCTGACACCAAATAAATGAAAGCAGGACTTTTTTTCTGAATGGAAAATGCTGGGTAAGATGCTCTGGTTCCCAACATCCCTCTTTGTTTTGCAAGCAGACCAGTGAGGGCTTTCAGCCAGACAAATGTTTTATGGCAATAGTGCTTTATGTTTTCGCAACACCCTTCTTCTAAGGGTCTAAAATGCTTTACAGCACTAATAAATTAAGCCTTACCACCTCCTATGTGGTAGGTAACTATTATCCCCCTTTTATGGGGGCCAGATTTTGTGGAATAAGCTCCATTCAACGTGCCAGCACACTGTGAGCAGCCTCTCAGGGTTTCATCCCAGAATGATCATGTGAATGCTGTCTACAATGGAGTCTATAAAAGAGGAATCTACAAAGCAAAGCACTAGGACTTTCAGGAGCAGTGTTTATCTTTGGACCTTGTGCAGATAGCTGTAAAAAAAAAAAAATTGTGAAGAAAACCGTGATTAGACACCAAGGAAAGTCTCGGAAATAATTCAAGATGAAAAACCCTAATAAATGATGAAATGAAGGTTCATCAGCGTGGAAAGAATGGTAGTGTGGAAGATGGGCTGGGGAATCAAAGGAAAGGTTTTGGAGTGGAGGAACCATGACTAGATCTTCTTGGCTGTAATTCAAAATGTACAGGAGCATCTGGTCATAAAAAACATCATGGCATTGTTAACCATGCTCATTCCCAACCTGAAACCCAAATAACTCCAGGCAGCTGCACTCACTCAGCATTTAAATCACCACAACTGAACTTCAGTTAAAAGTTTCAGTTAAAACAGCTAAAAGACTTCATGTATTTGTGTCAGGCCCATGCAAGTGTGCTAAACATCTCACCACCTCTTTTGCTCATGTCCCTTTGGAGTCTGCAGGGACAGTGACCACTCAGGTTTGAGGAAACACCACATCATGGAAGAAATTGTGACACTAAACATGTCAATCCTCAGGAGCAGAAAAATCTAAATTACTTTCAAAATTAAGCTCAGTCATTGTATGGACAGGCACGTGGAGTGTGATGATCTGGACTAGCTGGGCTCAAGACATTGATCAGGGAGGGACCCCTCCCAAGGTAAATTAACATTAAATTAACATCATGTGATAAGCTCAGTGCTTTATGGCATGCCTTTTGTTAAGTTGTTAAAAAATCATATCATACAGGGCTAACCTCATTATTCCGTTAAGATGAGGCACGGAACACAGGCACCAAGGAATATCTGCTACTCTGAAATATTCATAAGTTTTTTTGTTTTCTTTTTCTACTGACACAAACAGTCAAAAAGCAGCCTGGAGGAAATGTCCTTCGCTTTTGGAAAATGAGTTGGTAATTTATTCACATAAGGCCACGTAGTCATTTTGAATTAGCACATTGTGGGATCTACTAATAAAATGAAGTCAGTTTACATTTTAAACAACCTTTAATATTTGTAAAAGTAAATATCCCTTAATTTCTCAGCAATTTAGATGTAATGGGAATTGTCAGAAATTTTAATTTCTCCCCGTTTAGCTCACTCACAATGGCTGTCAAACAGTCAAGTGATATGACGTAAAGTACTGCTAATCGTTTCAGCACAAGACAGTGCTTCAAAGGTAAGGCAAAGGATGTGCAGACACTAATGAAATTTTATTATCAGAACATAGAATTAGGATTGTGACAAGAGACAATGGTTGCAGTGACATGCAGCTAGAATGTTAAGCTTCTGAAATCTCCAGGCTGAGTCTCGCAGACAAAAATAGCTAAAGCTACAGACTTCTTAATAGTCTTAAATGGAAATGGAATGGGCTCAATTAATCAAAGGAATAAACTGTAGGAGATTACAAAAAGGGCTCATTCTGTATTTTCAGGCTATTAACCTGCATGGCCACTGTGTCCTGTTTATAATGGTGTGGTTTGAAATCCATGTGTTGCTTCTCTGTGAGTACATGTTTTTGTAATTCATGGGAAAACACGGAAAGCTCGTAAGACAGCATGGCATGATGATTTTTGTAAGCACCTGCTTTGGCAGACCCTCCCTAAAGGGAGTCTAATTTCACATGATCAAGCCAATTCTGTCTGTGACATATTTCTGAAAATGTGAGCATGAGGAGTTTGCTGCAGAGCAGATCACTGGTGCCCCCCAGCTTATCCAAGCTAAAATGATGAATTTAAATGACCTATGGGCATCCTTTACTATTTTGGTGTTCACTAAAAGAGTATCTACTTTACAGAAACCTGTGAGGATCTCTCACAGGTGGTGCTGAAGAAGAGACAGGTTTGATGTTCGTGGGTTCACTTGAATTGAGTCCTAAAGTATTTGTAAATTAACTGTCATTGTCCTCTGCTCATTGTTCTAATTCTCTGAACTGTGGTACGTGTCCTGTTGCCTTGTGAACTTCAGCAGCTGCAACAGGAAATAAAAAATGCCACATGGAATGTATTAGCTTTGCTTCCTTTTGAACATGGGTTAAACTTGGGTAAGAGGGATCAAAACCTGGGAAATTCTCTCTGCTTTGGAGGGGACCTGTCCACTGATCTTGGGAACTTCTGATTCTCAGATTAGTCCTGTTTGCAATGCCATCAGAGATAAAGAAGTATTTGAGAAGGGTTGCAAACAAAAGATGCCCATTGTTTTATTCTGTAAGTGTGTGTTGGGCCCTTTTAGAGAATGTCAGCTCCCTTGGAGTTCTGTGCAAATATAAAAGCTTTATGAAAACTCACAGCCAGCATGGATGTGATGGTAAGGAGCTCTGCTGTGACTTGCACAGGACACAGCCCAGCTGGAAGTCTGCAGTATCAGGCACTGCCTTTCCTTCCTCCACCTGCAGAGTAGCTACTGGCATTGGGGTAGGACACAGAAATGTTTTGAGTTTAGAGCTGAGACTGGAAAATTGTTAGTAAACTCCTCTAGTTGCACTGGTGTCCTTTAGAGTATGATTTCTAGCTTCATTTCAAATGGGGGTGGAAGGTGTATTGTTCTGTTTGGGAGGTAATCCTGCACCCTGATGGATCTCTTGGCAAGAAGGGAGACTTCCCTCTGCATAAGGAAAAGCTCACAAAAATCACGGAATTTCTTAGCCCTACCATAGAATTCCATGCAATTGGCAATAACACTGCTTTCTAAATAAACAGGCAGGGCCACAGGACACATCTCTGAGATTTTTTCTTGGCCTGGCAGGAAAAGTCCAGGTTTTGAGTCCTAGTTAAGACTGCCTGTACCTGGTACTTTCTGCTCAGAGCTGCTGCATTTTTGTTCCAGAGGATCCCACTGTCCCTTCCCCTGTTCTCTTCTTAACAGTGGCTGCATTTTATTTTTCCCATTTTCTCTTAACACCTTCCATTTTTTCTCTCTCTCTCTCTCTCTTTGATTTTCTATCCCCGTAGTTTTTATTCTTGCGAAGGCCATCCCCGGAGCCCAAAAATAGATAATTCACGTTCCCTTGTGCTATTTCCTGTGCCACACTGCCACTCCCCTGCCAGTGTGGAGTGTAAACATGTGAGGATTCAAGCTCTGCTAGTACAGATGCTTGCCAAGGGCAAACTGTAACCCAGAGTGCTTGATCATTAGCTGAAAGCAAACTGCACATCGTGCATGCACATATGTTGTCTGTTTACAGCTTTGATTCCATTGCTAAGTTATGCAAGTCTACCAGTCAGGGAACAAAACCAATACCACATATGTTTGGTGACTAACCAAAACCATGATTTGTCCTCACAATCAAAAAAAAAAAAAAAGGAGCGGGGGAAAGAGTCAAAAGCTTTGTATTCCACTTAGTGATGCGATTTGGAACAGAGGTGACACGTGGCCTGAAAATATTTTGGTTGTTGTGTTCGTAGTAAAAGCAGAGCAAATTGTGAATGGGCAATCCTCAGCTGTGATGCTGCAGGGAGAGCAAACATTGCCACATGGCTGGTGCAGTGCAGCCAGTGCTGTGCCCACCCTGAAAATCTGCCCCAAACTGCTCTGCAGAATTGGCCTCCTCAGGAGCAGCTCCCACTGAGGTTCAGAGTCTCACGGTTGGTTCATATCCAAGGGAATGCTTTGGAAAATTGGGCAGAAAAGGAATCCTTCTGGCTTGTTTGTTCAGGAAGGAAGTTCTCTGTTCTCCTGGCCCTAACCTGAAGCTGGAGGTTCTGGACCATGGTGATTTGGCCTCTGTCCCTCAGCTGCAGTGTGCTGGGGTAGCAGCTCTCCCCTCACCAGTGAGGGTGTTGAGGGCTTAATAAATTGGAGATTATAATATGATTGTGGGGGCACAAAGATGTTTCAAATGGATGGATCCATAGTGCTGCCTGTCATATCCACTGCCAGCTCCTCCAGTTCCTGAAAGCCCCCATCAGGGATGGCAGGGAAGCTTTCTGGGAATGCAGAGTCTCACCACAAGGATGAAGGAGAGTGTGACTGCCTGCTAGAAAGCTTCTTATCTTCCTATGGTATTCTTGAACAATAAGCTTCCCTTGATCTGCAGAACCTCTCTCATGTAAAATTCCAAATGTATCTTGGAAGGACTGTTAACTAGACAAAAGGCAATGCAAGGAAAATTCAGATTAAAAATGTGTAAGCATATCTTGTGGGAGCAAGATATTGTTGTCCTGGCAACAACAAGCATCTGTGTTTTTCTCTCTCTCTCTTTCTTTTTTTAATAATTTTTTTTCTCTTTTTTTCCCCCTTTTCCCTCTTTTTTTCTCTTTTTTGTCTCTTTTTTCTCTTCCTTTTTTTCTTTCCCCTCCCCTCTTTTTCTTCTCTCTCTTTTTTTCTTGGGTTTTTTTTTTCTTTTATTGGGAGAGGAACCTTGTCTTGTATTTGCAGTACCCTGCAAGAGGATTTTCATCTTTTAGCTGTTCTTGTGAGTTCCCATGGTCAGGTTAGTCCTTCCAGCAGAATTTCCTGCAGCACTCTGCAGGGGAGGTCTTGATGCTGATTTTTTTTTTCTCATGGGACTCAGATTGGTATAAAAGTGGCCTCACAGAATCCAGTTCATTCTTGCATGAGAAGGTCTGTCTTAGACAATGAGCTGCTACTCAAATTTTAGTTAAAATGCACTTACTTCATGGAAACAACAGTTCTTGGAAATGAAGAGGGAAATTATATGGAACTTGTTTATCTTCAAATTAAGGTGGCTTTTGGCAGATGAATAGAAAACTGCAGAGCTGTCAGGCTTATCTTAGTGCATTGCTACTGGTGTTGTGTATTGGATTGGGATAAACTATTAATTATTAATCCAAACCTTTCCTAACAGAGTTGAAAAGGCACGGACAATATTTTGGTAAGGGGAAAAAACCTTGAAATTGTCATAAACCTCCTGTCTTCACCTTTAATACAACCTCTTGGTTTTTAATTACTCCTGTAAAGTGGAGCAATCACAGGATCCTCCTGTGACATTTTCAAGTTTTCTGTCTGCTCCACTTACGGGAAACAAATGGGTCTGCTCAGCTCCATCTAGATTGAGTTTTTCATGAAGTCATTACTTCTGTCACAGGGACTATTTTCAAATTGAAAAATCTGAAACAATAAATGATGGTGAAGCAGTTAATAACTGTTAAGAAATCACATTTGGAAAATTGCATTTAAGCAATAACCTTTCTCCCTGTAATTAAATGACAGAAAGGTCCTGGTTTTAATTAAGTCAGCAATTTATAGTTATGAAGCTATACTTCACTATGCAGATTAGAAGATGATAGGTCACAGAACACCCTGAGTGCATTTTTAGCGGAGCTGATCTGGTAATTACTCCACTGTTCAGTGGTGACCACAGTGAACCGTATCTCTAGATTAAACAATTTTCTTTTCCCTGCTCCATGATGTATAACCAGGATGAGTAAATGTACCACTAGGACTGCATCGAGCATCTTTAAATTAAAATGGATTTTAAATGAGGGGGCATGAGCGAAGAAAGTAATGTTTGAAGAACAGCGGTAAAAATGAATGGGCCACTAGGCAAGTCTTGCAAGCAGAGAATATATCATTGTTTTACAGGGCTTTCTATCTTGTGCCTGAATGTTTGGTGCAGATTTATGAGGAAGTAAAATGCTAATGTTAGTGTATTTATAAACATATGATGGGGGTTTCATCTATAATTTATTCCCAAGCCCTGCATTATGCAGCCTATGAAAGAAAATGAAATGCTGTGTTGGACAGCGAAAGGGTTCATTAATACAGCTTTCACATTTTATTTAACTAACCCCTAGCTCATATTACACATTGATTATTACATTGTGAGATGGTTTTGAACGCTTATTGTGCTCTCCTCCTCAGGCCTTTTGCTACTTCAGTAAGATTTCAGCAGCATTCAACTGTTTTATTTCAACTAGCACTAAGTATATTCACTTGGCCTTCAGGCATAGCAACAATGTATGTATATTTATGGATTTTATTTTTTTTCTTAAAGATTTGGGGGGAAAGAGGTAGAGTGTTGCAGTTTATTTGTTAAATGTGTTCTTTTAGTTAGATACTCACAAATAACCTGTACTCAAGCTGCACCACAGAACCAGTTCCAATCAAATGTCACCAGTGTAAACTTTGCTGAACCAGTTTGTAAATAAGGAATATTCAAATAGCACTTCAGTTCACAGTTACTACTTCCTTTTACTTGTAAACAAACTAATTCATTGACCAGAATAACTGCTTTAATGGTCAAATTAGCTATCAGTGTAAATTGCCAGCACTGTGTGGAAATCTAAGATTTGCCAATTCAGTCTGGAATTTACTTACCAAGCTCAATTTTCCCATGTATTACAAGTGAGTGCTGGTGGAGGGGGAGGGGTGGCGTGTGTGGAAAGGGATGAAAAGCCAGTTACAAGATGATATTTATGAAAGTGGACATCAGTAACTATTGACATTAAGTGAAGACAGCAGATGATGGTTTTCAAGTTCACTGATACAAATACTCGCTTGCAATTCCTTTTTACTCTGTTTGCTGGGTGATTGTTTTATTTTTGTTCCCAGGTTCTTTTTCAAACCTTATTCTGATTCTCTCTGACTTTAACCAAAGGGGCTTCAGCCAGCAGTAGGCAGTGGCAGGATGGTATCAAGACTGAATTTGTCTAAAGAGGGCAAGGAAAAGAAAGTCAAAAGTAGCATCTCTCAAGCACAGGTACTTTCTTCCACTTTTTGAAAGGGCTTTTTTAGGGTGGTGGGTTTTTCTCCATACAGTCATAACTTTATATTTGCTGAGAGCATCAAGGAAAAATGTACAGCACTAAATTCCAGGTTTCTAAAATATGCAGTTGTTTAACTAAATGAGAAATTGTTTGAATAACGATAAGCCTGAAAAAGTCTCATAGAATGAGATGTCTTAGGAAGTTTCTTCTTTTGAAACACAGTAAATCTCCACTATAGGAATTCTGGAATGCTGAGAGAATATGAAAAAGAATGGGAAAAATTCTTATTTATTTTTCCTTTTCCTTTTGTTTTTTTTCTGTTGATGGGACTGACATTGTGGGTACCACAACAGACCAGGGTGAAGATATTTCAGACAGCTGCTGTCTAGAAGGAATCCAGTGCTGCAGACCGAATTTTAAGTATTTTGAAAGATTTTCTTTAACAATGTTTGACATTTGGAGTTAAAAGGGCAGAGCTGCAGAGCCCTAATCCCTTAAGATGTAGCACTAATAATGCTTTCTGCATAACTCTGGGGACTGAGTCAGTATCACAAAAAATCCACACACATCCAAACTCCAGGGTCTAAAGTCTGTTAGAGTCTATGAAACTTGAAGCACAGAGATGAACATCTCCTCTTTTCTAGCAATTACTGTCTGTCACACCAACTTGTTATCAATAGAGCTTCTCATCAGCTCACTAGAAGCTGTTAAAGGCAAATGGAAATATGTGAGATTTTAACTGGCTTCTACACAAATGTGAAGTTGTTCTCAACTCCTGTGTTAAGACAATTATCTAAATCAGGATTTGTTTTATTACTTCTGAAGAGCATGAGTTTACCAATTTGCTTTCTCCTGAAACAGCTGGAATTACTTACACTTGGAGGTATGGATTTCCTGTCACTCCTGGTGGAGTCTAAGGAAGTTCATGGCAACATTCCCTGGAGACAAGGCCTTTAAAATGAGGCATGGAGATGTAAAGTAAATTCATGACAGAAGAATTATGTGTAGGACTCACCCTTCAGTGGTCCTGTACACCTGCCCTATAAGGACATCCAGGGGAAGTCTCCCTTCCAGACAGCCCATTCTCCCCATGTTACAGCCAGAAAAGACACACACGATTAAGGTGGGCAGGAAAGCATTTGAATTATGGAGAGGTACACACTTCCTGATGTGTTTGACAGCAGAAATCAGATAAGGAAAGCTGATGAATTCTTATACTTCTCAGGGGAAAAAGTGATTTTGAATCAATGTGACAAAAAATTGTCAAGTGGTGCTGGCAGGCTTTGGGAAAAAAGCAGTAAAATCCTTCCCCCTTTGCTTTTACTGTGGAGTTCTTGAAGAACACCTTTTCAAGTTCACTTTAGGCATGGTAGCTTTGCAGAGAAGCCTATTGGAAAATGCTGGAGTATTTTTGCTGTGCCATGAATCAGAATATTATCTTCTCTCTCAGCACTTTACTTACAGGCAAGCATGGTGATACTTACACTGACTTTCCAGCAGTCTCTGCAGCTGCTCAGCTTCTGAGCTGAAATTCTGCATCTAATGTTGAAACAATTACATGGAACAGTTTTAATTATTCCATTGGCTCACTGTGGTGTTAAGAAGAAGCCTGCTGCACAGATTAGCATGATGGATCTTAGCACTTAGTCCTTCTCTCTTTAATGACACACAGGTTACATATTTACTATTTCAGTTAGGAAAGCCCTGGTGGGAGGTGCTGTACCAGCAGAACAAAAAGCTGTCCCTGCCCCAAAGGGCAGGAATTTGGAACAGGAAAGTTGCAGCGACCAGGACTGTCCATGAGGAGTGGAGTCATGAGTTGGGATGGGGAATGAAAGCTGTTATTAGCTAAAAACTTCTCCCTGTGTGTGTTGTGGACTTATATACACTCATCTCCACATTTAAAGGATGTTGGGAGCTCTGGAGGTTTGTGGCATTTTATTTCCAGGATTGCAATGTCACCACCGTGGATATTTTGTTACTGTCAGTGTTAACAAATTGGGATTTGAAAGTAAAATGTGAAATGTTCAGAGTCTACATAAACTAGGTCATGCAATGTGGTGAGATTCTGCCTAAAACATGAAGCTCAGTTTTGAAAAGCAGGTGTTCAATCAAATCTCTTCAGGAGGTCAGTCAGGACATGAAATTGTAGAACTCTGTAGCAATCTGAGCCTTGGTTCCTGCAGCCTGTTTGGGTCAGTAAATTAGAATTGCTTTGCAGAAACTTCAACAGATGCTGAGGATCAAAATGGAAAGCCACAAGCATCAGGTCCTTTCTGTCCTGTAGTGCACATAGTGCTGTCAGCCTGGACTGCTGAATTTGCACAGCAAAGTGTTGGATTGCTTCCCCTTAATTTTGATGGGAAAAACATGAGGTTTGTTAATCGGAGCCCTCCCAAAATTTTAATTTTTTCTTCTGTCGAAGAGAGTCGGTTTTCCTTGTGACTACAAAAGTGTTCAGTCTTCTATTCAGCCTCTTCATAGGAGGATCCTCAGACTCATATTTTTTGGTCTCTATTTATAAGCTGGAGAGCTGACAGTCAGTATTAAAATATTGTGTGTTTTGCTGAGCAGCCTGACAGTGCCACCAATTGATGCCATAAATCCTCTCAGATTTTTGAAATCTCCCTTGGAGTATTTTACTGAATTTTTTGCTATTGCTCTTGAAGAAAAAGTACTTAAAGAAGCCATGACACAATGCACTTTTCTTATGTACTCTTGAAAATTGCCAAAACAGGTCACTTATGCATCAAAATCCATCTATTCTTTTATTTTTAATGGTATTAGTTTGAATAAACAGCAGATAGCAGTACTATACTTGATAAGTCATTATAAGATAATACATAAAATTTTAGAAACAGTCCATTAATGAGAAATTGTTGCTCTTTGTTCATCCTGAGGGGTCTGTGCCAACCTTGTTCCAAGGGCAGTCAGTAGTCTCATGTTGTGTAAGTGGTCTCTGTTACACTGTGCTCCCTGTGTGAGCTGCAGAGCTTTATCTTTGATTGCATCACTCGTGTCTGGCAAGAACAGGACACCTCAAATGCTGTTTTTACACTTTGCAACACCCAAATGGGAGCTGCAGATTGTGTTTGCTGTGTCTCACCTCCAGTGTGGTACTCGAGTGCAGTTGTCTCTGTGCAGAGTCCCATCCTTAGCTGCAGTTTTGCCTGGCTTAGGGTGGAACTTATCTGGCCTTTTTTTATCTGGCCACCCTTTTAAAATCTCATCTAAAATGGCAGCATGTATTCTCAACTGAGATTTTTTAAATTTGAAGTTTTCTGTCTCTACTGTGAACGTATAAAGAATTTAAAGCATTTCTTCTGCAAAATGCCTGATGTGGGTAAAGACTGAGTGTTAAATACATTCTGTAAGGGATGATATTCACCTTTGTTTGTCCCAGCACCTTGCTGTGTCTCCCATGGACTCACTGGGACCTGGTGAAGGTCACAATCTGTGCCTGAGTCACCTATTGAAAAGTAAGCACAGCACCACACTGGGGGCAGAGCAAAGCTGCTTGGCACTGGGGTGTTAAAGAGGATTTAAATATTAAGGGAAGGGGTGCCATGGCAGTAGCTAAGGAAGTGACTTGGGGGCAGTATTTTTGTGTGGCATCTTCAGGAATGGGTCACCTGAAGTGTACAGGGTGAAAAATGTTCTCTGCCACGCTGCTGGCAGCAATTTGCAGTCATTTCTGGTACAAATGGACACGGCTCTGTTCTATTTCTGGGAGGCTCCTGCAATGTGCTCAGGCCTCCCACTGACTTCAGTGAAGCTGTTCCCACTCACAAGGCTGGTGAACCTGGCCCGTGAACTCTGCCAGCCCCTCATCAGGTCTGAGGTACAGAGCCAGCCTGAGAGCTGACAATATTTATGTAATTCTGCCTGAAGATTGCTATCTTGGGGTGAACCCAGCAAGGAAGAGAAATTCTGCGTGAAATTCTGCGTGCTCAGACCAAAACCAGTAGCATTTAGGCACTTAATTTTTTTCCTGCAAGATTTGTCCATTAACTTTAATGAAGCTTTTTTCTAGGCTTACAAGTCTGAAGAGAGTTATTAGACAAAAGGGAGAGAGTTTGCTTGCCAGGCATTTTCTCTGCTCCCTGGGTTCTGTTTCTTTATAGCCAGAGAAACACTTTCAGCCACACATCTTTAGAGCAATGCTAACACTTAGTGACCAGTTAAGTAAATCCCACTTGTTAAATTCTTGTGGCTGCATTATGCTGGGAGCCTTACTCTTAGGGCCCTGTTCTGTCACTGCTGGTTTTTTTCAGCTTCAAATGAAGTGACTTGGATGGGATGCACAGACTGGTGATGCAGGAGAAATCCTTTTCTGCAGCTGAAAGGTGGCATGGTGCAGCACGAGAGCTATTTGCCCTTTCTGTGAAAGGAAAGCCAAGAAATTTGTTTGATTTCCTGGACCTCAGGCTAACAGGGCAAAGCCTGGATGCAAGCTCAGCTGTGGATGGGCTTCTTTACTCCTTTACTTCTGACTCCTACTCCTGAATTAGGAGTCAAAGGATTTGTGTGGGATTTGCTGTCTTAGATCTCTTCAGCGTGTCCTTGTCCAAGTGGAATTAGAAAACCAAATGGCAGTGAGCCACTTTAGAAGCAGTGTCTCACCTGCAGTGCCCCCTTCCCTTCACACTGGTGGACAGAAATGTCCTGAAAAACCTTACACGTTCACGTTTGGAATTCCAGAGCTTCCTTGGGACAAAACTTGTGCCTGCTGATGTTTTTCTCCCAGACCAAAGAGACAAATGACACCTGTGACCATTTCCCTGCCTTCTCTGCAGGGAGTGTGTCCCTCCTGTAGCCCTTGCACTTACCAGCCCCTGACTGCCTTCACAAGCACTGAGGTACCACATTTATCTTTCCTTCTTATCTGGACAGGTATCACTGCTGTTATAATCTTGCAAAATAAATGTCCAAGGTTTCTTGGTGTACCACATCTCTTATTTCAATTACAAAATACTGTTTAGAAGTCATAGCTCCGGAGTTCTGGCCTGATTTCTCTTACAAATTGCTTATATGGATTTCTCATGCTAGAAAATTAATTGACCATACAATAAACTACTTTCCCTTGAGCAGGGACTATTCTGTTTCCTGTGACGTTACAGTAAGCTGTCTTTGGGCCAAATATTTAAAGGTATTTAGGTGCTTAAAGATGCAGGTAATGTGAATTTTCCGAAATACCTAGCTGCCTAATACACAGTGATTTCAGTGGGAGTTGCCATCAAAGAGCTTCTAAAAATCCCACTGTGCACCCATCTGCTCCTTTAAGCACCTGAATTCCTTTAAAAAAACAGGTCCTTCCCTCCATCAGCAGAGACGAATTTTTATTTTTCCTAATGAAGCCAGAGCTTCTTAAGCCATTTTCTTGGATATTGCCTGCCACCTTTAGCTTCTTTTCATTGTTTTGATTCGGGTGTCAGATCTAGTTGATGATCATGTTTATGCAGTTCCAAGCAGAGCGTGGGCACACAGCATCCATCCTTCCTGACACGAACTTGGCACGGCTGCTGGTGTTAATAAATCAGGGCTAAGAGGTTTGTAGGCAAGCAAACTGTCAGGAAGTTACTGCAACTTTTGCAGTGCATTAAATGATCTGTGTTTTGCTCTAACTTTTTAAACCCCGCTTTGAAAACCCGGTGTTCTGTTTCTCATTAGTGGGGTCTTTGATCCAGTGAAAATATCAGTCCCTTGGGTTAATATTTCATCTGACTATAGGGCCATGTAATTTGCTACGACACTAAGTCAATAGGTCTCTGCTGGCTTGCCCCAGCAGGACTTGTGTGTGGAGGCAAAAAATTCCCTGCAAAACATGAATAATGTGGGTCTAATCAAGAATTTATTTCTCTGGTTAACCAAAGGAAAAAAGTAGAGTGTGAACATCCGTCCGTCTAGGGACGGGAAAGCAAACATTTCACTTTGTATCAATTCACATTCTCAATTTAATGCATAAACAGGAGTGTCAGGACGTGTACATCTTGCAGAGCCACAGAAATAGCAGTAGGTTGATCTATCATTATTTACTGGCTTGGTCATCCTGTTTTTATGTGCTTTCTATGATAATGCACTTGGAAACCTCAGACATTCCTTCTGCATTAACCTCCACCTTCTGTCCTCATCTCTCCCTCTGGCTGCCCCGTGTCGCATCCTGAAATTTTAATTCCATTGCACAAGGTGCTATAGAATGAAAATAAACATTTGTCTGCGGAGAGTTTGCTGAGTCTGGAATATTCAGTGTGGCTTAGGCTAATTTAAAAACGAGTGGCTAAAATTGTGCTTTTACTTTTGAAGGCTTTTGCAGCAGTATTTCATTCTGTGGTCTCCAAAGGAGTGAAGCATTTACGAATATGCATTAATCCTCACTGGGAATTGATCCAGAGCTTGTTTTAAGCATATGCTTAAGTGGTTTGTTGAACTGGGGCCATGGCTGCCCAGACCCATCTCTGGATGAGATTTAATTGAGCAATAAGAACATTTGAATTCATTTACTTGTACTTGCAGGCTTCGAGATAGATAGATTGATTGATTTTTAAATAGTTATGGATGAGATTTATAAGGATTTGTCTGATATTTAGATTCACTGTGTGAGAAAGGGTCAGATCCTTGCTATGACTCTGCAAAAAAAAAAAATCTCTTTAATGCAATACCTGCCTGATACTGTGTCTACAAAACAAGCAAATATTTTGTTTTATTTTCACTGTGCTGAAAACAGATCTTTGTTGTGCGGGTTTTGATTCTTGCTTGGTTTTGGCTTGAGATTTTTTTTAAATTACTTTATTGTATGGCTTCCATTTCCATCTTGGCTGTGTGAGGAGGGAAGGGCCCTGTTGTGGAGGAGCCTCCTGCTCTGGTTGATGTGTTGGCTTCTCCCTGACCCACTGCAGCTCACTCAGGAGTTTTCAGCTGTGACAGGTTGAATGCCCAGAGTGGTCACTGATTAAACTGCCACTCCTGATATTCTCATCCCTGCAGTTATCAACCAGCAAAATAGTGACAAGCAAATCTAAGCAGCGTGGGAAATGCAGAGGCTGAGATTCTTGGGCATCTTATGGCATTTACTGAGCCTGCAGTGGGATAGCAGAATGGTCTGGGGCAGAAAAGGAGCCCAGAACTTGGCAAATGGAAGGCAAATCTCACGTGATGTTTGTGACTTGTGCATTGCTGCACGATGCCTTAGGGGTAGGAGAAGAATTTCAGAGTCCTGGGTGATTCTTTGGAGCTTGGTCATTTTGTGTTCAGCTTGTGGTGCTGAAGAGATGTGACCCTGAAATTTCAGGGCCACCTCCTGGACTCCAAAATCTTGATTCATCAAGACAAAATTCTCAATAAAGTCACTGGGAGTTTTCCTCAGACTTGGGGATATCAGAATTTGATGGTCCTTACATTTTTTGTTCAAGAGGATGGTTTAAAGCTTATTTATCACCATAAATGGGGATTTCAGACCTCATGGAAAACATTCTATTTTACCATGTTTGATAGTGAGGAACTCAGCTTTTTACTGTTTTGGAGCATTTTCTGACTGACATGGTGAAATGAAATCTCTCTTATTTCATTTTGGCACATTTCTTTTTGCACCTGTTTTTCTTTCCCATGATTTGTGCAGATTTGGGTCCCACTCCTGCCATTGTCATGACTTCTTGATGAGTTCCCAAGGAATATTTTTAATGTCTCAGGCTCCCTGAATTCCTAGGGCCAATACCAAAGGCTGAGATTTATGCAGTTGGTCGTGACATTCACCTGGGATTTGCTGAGGCCAAAATTAAATCAGGTAAAGCTCTAAGTTGAATCTGGGTCTCAGGTGAATACAGTAATGTCTTTATTCTCTATAGCTTTTTTCTTACAAAAAGTTAAGAGTTCTGAAAAATATTTCTCTTCTTCCTATGAAAAAAAACAAAAAAAGGAAGGGCAGGATTCCATGAATCAGTATTTTCCAGAGAATTTTTTTGGTCATAATACTCCTGATTGTTTATAGTTATTTTCTTAAGAGCACCTTTGCTTAGGCTGGTGTCTAAAAATATGAATTCTCCATAGAAAATGGGAAGTGCCATGTACCTCTAGTAAGCAAAGGACATTCCTCTGAAGTCACACACATCTGAACAACGTGATCCAATAAATGTTCTATGGAGCAGAAATAGGAAAATAAACTGCTTTAGTAGCCCAGATGGGTAAATGTAAATCCTCTGACTGTGGTGAGCACTTCCCTGTATTCTTTGCTGTCTTTTCCCTTGCTCAGGGCAGTGTTTTTAAGCTCTCTGGCACAGGGGAGCTGTGCTGGAGCACTCTAATGGCAGACAGGGAGCAATTCTCTGTGTTTGACCACACACGGGGCAACGAGCTCCCTCCATGTTCCTTTGAAAGCAGCAACACCTTAAGCTCCAAACAGAGCTGCTCAAATCTGTGAATATCTTCCTTTTTTTGTGGAAGCTGAGCACCAGTGTCCAGGCATGTTTGATTCCAGGTACAGATGAAGAGCTGGATGTGTGGCTCTTGCATGTGTGCACCTGAACCCCATCTACAGCACCAGCTGGAACCCAGGCTTGGTGGACACAAAATAAAACAGAAATAAAACAAAATAAACACAAAATAAAAAGCCAATAATTCGTCTTAAAGCATTCTGATATGAGTTAAACCTCAACAACTTTCCCCTGTTATAATCAGAGATATTCACTGTGTTTGGGGCAGGATGTTAAAGCATTAGAAAATGAAACCTTAACAACTTTCCCCTGTTATAATCAGAGATATTCCCTGTGTTTGGGGCAGGATAGAACCCAGGCTTGGTGAAAAATAAACACAAAATAAAAAGCCAATAATTGGTCTTAAGGCATTCTGATATGAGTCAAACCTCAGCAAATTTCCCCTGTTATAACCAGAGATATTCACTGTGTTTGGGGCAGGATGTTAAATCATTAGAAAATGAAACCTTAACAACTTTCCCCTGTTATAATCAGAGATATTCACTGTGTTTGGGGCAGGATGTTAAAGCATTAGAAAATCCCCCATATTTAATATTTGGACTAACCTCATGGTCCTTGCTATAAAATCAGTTTGCAAAATCCTCACAGCTTTATGGCCAGGCTGTGGGATGTGCTGCACAGCCCATCCTGCCCCTTTGGCTCCCTACAGCTCTCATCCCTCCTCTCCCCCTTCATCAGGGATGGAAAGTGGGGCCAGTGATCAGGGTGGAAATCCTCAACTTGAACAGTAAATAAAAATACTGTAATTGATAAAGTGCAGCAGGTCACACAGGGTGAACACCCTGTAATAACCCCTTTAAAATCAGCTGTGCAGAGAGACATGGGGATAAAATAAGTATGGCTTTTGTTGATTTTGTGCCTATACAAAAAGTGTTATTCTATCCCTAGAAGGGAGATGGCACATTAAAAGTTTGGGGGGGAAGGGAGCAGGAATCCAATTCGAAGTGGGAAAAATAATGGTGGAGAATGTGATGATGGTTTGTCTTCTCCTTCCAGCTGTTGCACTGAGAAGGGAGGGGGTCCCCATCTGCACATGCCTCTTGCCCAGAATGTCAGGGATTTTGGACCCAGGTGGCTGAAATCTCCCACAAAAGCTCTGCCGTGCAGGAAGGAGGAACATTTCAGGATCCTGTTGCAAGCATGAGTGCATCCCTAATTCTGTTTTCAAAGACAAATCATTTCAAGTAGAGTGCGTAGAGCTCATGACACAAACACATCTGGATTTCAGTTGTTGAGCTGAAATATTCACAGTCCAAGATGGTGAGAGCAGATGTTGGATTGACACTCATCGTGAATGTGAATGATCACATCACAAATCCCATGTGTGGCTTAGGTGAGAGCAGCAAAGCCTACTGCCCACCTTTAGTTGTGCTCTGGGGCTAAAAATATTTCCTTGCACCCTTAATGTTAGTCACCACTCTTTTTTTTTAGGTGTAGGAGATTATTATAAACCTCAAAAAGGTTTCGATGTAAACGGCGGTAGGAATTGAACTGACTGCCTTAATCAGAAGTGCTTGGTTTGAAATGAAACATAAAAAAACCTCTTTAAAATGTTTAATATTGCCATATTTTGTGCTTAGTAAGCACTGCTGCAGAGGTCAGTGGTAGCAAAGTTAATAGGTTGATCATTAAAAGACATCAAGTATCTGTGTATGTAGAGGCTGAAGAACTTCTGATGCCTTTGAGGAAAAATAGCTGAGGCAAGAAAAGTGTAGCTAAATAGGTGAGTCAAGAGGTCCATGGAAAGGTCACCTGATTTTTCAGAAGATGTCATTTCCACAGCATTTTGAATGTGAGTTTTATTGCTGTGAGTACTGCATAAATGGCCTTCTTTTTGTATTTACTTGCGAGTGTATCCACTAGTTGGAGGATGTTGAATATTATTTTGGATTCTTAAAATGTGGCCATCTTCCAGAGCAAAATGCTCCCAGATACAAGAGCTGGGCCAGAAATTTTGCAGATTTTGCAGAAGAAAAGCCCAAACCATGTCCCCTTTCCCCTCTCTCAAAGCCTCGTTGGTTCACTGAACTTTCAGATTTGGAGAACCACGTTCTGTTCTTGGTGCAAGTTACAATTCTCAAACAGACTGAGGGCTCCAAACTGGGTAAGTTTAGGCACTGTGGGATTTCATTTTGTGACTAAGGTTGAGTCAAATGTGTCAGGTAAGAGATCAAACAACCAAGGAGACAATTAGGCACAAGCTGAAGGTAGAACGTTCATCGCAAGGTGTGGGGAAAAGAACCACAGAGATTCCAGAGGGAGTCAAAGACAGGGTTAAACCAATGAAAATCATGTTGGCCACAGTGTTTTAAATAAAGAAAAGAGAAGTCAGGGCAAAAATGAGGAAGTTTTGAGGAAGAGCTGGAGTGAGGGGTAGGAAAAATCTGAGTGCATTAGGAAAAATGGATCAGGGGATGTGTATGTTTTTATGTTACAAAGAGCACATCCCAAATTGAGCCATCTGAGAGTTTAAAATGATTCAGACTTCAGCTTAACTTCCTTTCCTAAGAGAGGGTTTTATTTCTGAATAGGCAAACATTTAAAATTGTAAAGGAGAAAAAGCAAGTACTTTCCTTGGAAGGATGGATGAAACATAAATCTTAAGCAGAACTATAAACTGTTGAGACAAGGCATTTTTGTTGGATTATGTAGCTCATATCAGATAGCAATAAATCAATCCTTCAAAGACAAAAGACTATAGAGAGAAGAATAAACCAAAGACTCTCCAAATAACAAAGGCCAGATACACAAAAGTAACTAAGGAGCTGAAGAGGCAAATAGATGCCTGGCAGGATTTTAAATGGGATCATTCAACACAGACAATCATCACCTGCTAGTGATTATTGGTGTCTTTAGGCTCCTTCAGGCTTAGACACTTCCTTGACTGAGGTTAAAATTCCCATCAGCATCAGGGAAACTTCACTCATAGCCTTAAAATCTGCCTGGTTGGTGCATCATCCCTAAGGGAAATGAAAAATTTACCTAGTGGATGGGTTTGAACTACTGTGAGCTTTGACAGCACACACATCTTAATACAGTTCTGGATTGACTCACTTGGGTCATGCCACTGAGATGGGAAGTTCTGCCCACATTTATTTACCTTGCTTCCTGATCCAGGACTACACAGAATAACAGAGTTTTGAGCAAAACTCAAAATCTTATTGGGAATGATGACAAAATTCTACCAGTAGGTGCCAGTCACTGGTGCTAGTTAATGCTCAGTAGCTCTCACACTTTGGAAATTAACTTTCTGTGCTGTGAATTCCTACATTTTGGGCAAAAAAGGCCCCATTCCAGTGCTGGAAACAGCAAAATCCATGTCACACTCTATTCCTGTGCCCTGTAGTCCCAGTGCTTTATTGTTCAGATCATCCAGACCTTTTACAGCATGCTCTGGTACGTTCCTAACCTGTCCACACCTTGGCCTTCTCCCTGGGAATAACAAATAATGAGAGGAGATTAGGACTTGGGGCTCATCCTGACACACAGGCAGAGCAGTCACAGAAGCTGGGAAGTATTTCCAGGTCCCCTGGCTGGAAGTACTGGGGACTGTCCTTTTAGCTGAGCTCTGCTGTGCTGGTAGCTACATTTTCATCCACTATCAAATTTGGCTGGTTTGTTTGTTGATATTAAATAAAAGGATGACTCAAGTCTTAAACTGTTGGGGCTGTGTGCAGGAAAGGAATTCCTGTCCTGCTGAAAGCAGAAGAAGTAAATGTAATGCAGATAATAAGAGGGGGGAAAAAAAAGAAGAAAACTGGCTGTACATCTGTTTTAAAATTGCCAGGCAAAACAAATATTGAGGGCACAAGATCTTAGCATGACAGAAAATTACTAGAACATGCCAGACATGGTGAATGAAAGGCAAGCAGGCAGTGTTACTGCTAGAACAAGCAGAGATGTGAAAATGTAGGAAAATTTGCAAGTCTTTATTTGCCACTAGCCTGACAACAGATGATGATGACATATCTGTGAACATATGCTGTGAAAAAAGGGCTACTATCACAAGCCATGCAGTGATTGGGTCATTGAATATTTTTAGCTCCAGTTCTGGTTCTGGTTGGCCTCTACATCATCCTGAAAGTGCAGATTAGTTCAGTCTCCCCATGGAATATTGTTCTACAGAATATTTTAAGTGCATTTATTGACAAAGGAGCCCTGGCATTTGAATACAATATTATTATGATGGCAATCCAAGCCTATACAATTTTAGGTTTGCTTCATCAAAGATTAATATTCTGTTTCTTGGACTTTGCACACTTACAGAGTTCAGCTGGGAAAAAAATATCAGAGTGCACCTCTTACAAGTGAAATGGTACTTCTGTGTTCTTTAAGTCCCTCTCCCCTTTGGCACCAGAAAAGTGCTTTTTTTTCATTCCACATCTTATGACATGCAGTACTTAAACCAGGGCAGCGTGGAACACCATGAGAATAACTGTTCCTGCCTCAGTTCAAAATACACTTACCTGTTCAAAACAGAAAAATGTGCTTTTCCAAAAGCTTGTCTACACATTAATCCTGCCCAAGGGTACTTTTGGTGTGGGCTTTCACTGCTTACCTGGCTTTTATACACAACAACTTGTTTTGGCATTGCCTAAAAAAAAGTGAATTTTTTTACTAATTAGGCAAAGACTGGGCAGTGCAGCAGGAGACTGTCCACCTGCTATTCCCAATAATTTTTTCTTAAAGGAAACACCTTACTGATGCTTTCTTTTCCCCACATCTCCCCCGGCATGGTGATGTACTTTTTGTTTCACTGTTTACACTGCTGTTATGATCCCATTTTTGCCCCTCTTCTTTAATGATACCCCCTTAGTAGAGGAAGAGGGGGAGGAAAAAAAGGTAGTGTTTGGGAATGGCAAATCAGTCCATGGGGACTGCTCAGATTTTAAGGGCAGCTGCTGTTCAATGTATCTGGTTTGTCACTCTCTGTTTTGTGCTGCTGTTTTATTGCTGCTGTGGGAATGGAGCAAAAATAGCGGCGACTGCAGTTGTGTTGGATAACCATCAACGTGATCCTAACTGATGTGTCAGTCCCTCACTGGGCAGAAAAATGTCCATATCTGATACCCACTACCCACCCTGACCTGTAAATGAAAGTAGCAACATGCTAAATAGCTACAGAAAAGCATCATTAGCCAGAAGACTCAGCTGATGCACATAGATCTGCTCTGCGTGTGTGGGTGTGAGAATATCCCTACGTCTCCAGAAAGGCTGGTGGAAGTAAATAATTCATAAGGTGCATGCAGTGTATTTAAATGTTAAATACATTGGCTTTCAAATCCAGTGCAACCTCTGAAACCTGCGTTTGGCCACAACCATTGGGCTGCTGCACATTTGAAGTGAGTTCACAAGCAGTGTGAAAACGCTGAGTAAAAAACCACCCAAAGCTCAGTTCTTGACAGGCCACCTAAGCTTAGCCCTTCGTGAAGCTCAGATTCTCTTCCTCCCAGGCGGGACGGCTGCGTGCTTCCATTTGAATGCAAAGTCCGGACATCAGGAGTGCTGACTCACGGGATGGCGAGGAAGGAACATTTCGGTGGCCAAAAGTGGCGTGGATTTGCCCGGCTGTGACTTCCCCGTGCCCAGCTCGCTCCTGTGCCCGCATCCTGTCCCCTGACATCTAAAACTGCTGCTGGCAAAGGAGCACGAAGGTGTTCAGTACATCCCACAGCCCGCTGTTCGATTGTTTCACCTCTCCTTTCTGCTCGTCAGCAAAAGTTTCTCTCCCGCATCAAGCCGGGCTTGTCCCTAAGCCCGGCTTTTGTTCTGCCCAAGGCGCAGCAGCGCTCGCTCCCTGAACCGGCTGCCTTTCCCCGACAGATGGCACTGCCTTTCTCTCGTACTTCGCCCAAAGTTTAAAAAACATTTCGTTAAAAATAGCTGCCCCACATTCTTAATTGGCAATCCTTTTTTTCCTATTTATTGTTAGGCACAAATCAAATGCTGTTTAGCTCTCAGGCGAGCTCGATGCACAATACATAAAACCATAATGTGAAACAGGCAGATTTTCTTATTCTGTTGTGTGTCTGCTTGTTACAGCAGAAAATACAGAACAATTTCTGGTTTGTCACTAACATTTTCAGAAACTTAGTTAAGATAAAATGTTATTTTTTCCGTTATGAAGATAGAACCATTTTTTTTTAGTCTTAAAACTTGCTGTGTAGTCAGCCTGCACGACGCCCCCGTTTTCACATAAATGAAGCCAATGTTTTTCACATAAATGAAGCCAATCTCTGGAGCTCAGCTACAGTAATGGAGTGGCATTAATTGGCCTGAAAGAGGCTTCAAACTCTCCTGTGCCTCCAGGTCTTTCTCACATGAAGGGATGGAGACCCCACTGCAGGGTCCTGGGGTAGTGAGGACTTCCAGCCTCCCTGGGCCAAGCCCTCTCCGCAGGGGATGGGAGCACTGCAGGAAAAGGTGACTCCAGCAGCACCTTCTGGGACCCTCCCCTGGTCCCTGGGATAATTCCCCGGGGGGATTGGCCACAGCTCCTTACCGGGGTCTCCTGATCCCAGCTCGGCTCCTGCAGGGAGGGGACGGATGCGGCACTGGAGGTGCCTCCCTCTGCTCTCTCCTCAGCGAGCTAATCATTTCTGTGGCCTCTTCTGGGACCCATCTCATTTCTGCAATTCCTTGGGCTGTGCTGAGCTGAAAGGCCAAACCACTCCTTTACAAAAGGAAACTGTGATGGCTTCGCTATTTCCTACTTTGGTCCGCACCTCGTCTTTCTTTTCGTGGTCGAGTTGTTTATGGTGAGGCAGAAGGAACATGTTTTGTTTTGCTTTATTTCTTTGCCTGCTCTTGCCCATGGACAGATTGTCAGCCAGCTGCCCACGGTTTCAGTGCCTCCACCTCCCCCCACAACGGTCACAAATCCAGCAGAGGTCCTGCTCCATCTCCTGGCGGGGCTCTCCCAGCACTGCCCCCAAACGCGGTTGGGTGTGTGCTCCAAGACAGGGGCAGTGCTGGCCTTTTAGCACAGATGCATGGGAGAAATTCCTTCTAATGTGCATTCACATCTCTCTCTCTCTCTCTCTCTCTCTCCAGTGACCTTTATTTGCCATCTTCTTGCCTGTTTAGTTCGTTTTTTAGGCCCTTCCGAAGCGGTTCGTAACATTCTCATCATATTGGACAAGTCTCAATAATTGTATCGAATTCCAATGTTATTGGCTGGATTTTTAAGCCCCTTCTCCTGTTTGCTAACATATTAAACAGTGCTGTACCTAACACAGTCCTTTGAGTCACCTCATTGTCAAAGCAGTTGAAAGCCTTTTCTTCCTCTTCTTCTTTGGCGATTTTTTACTTACCATGTTGGTTTTGTTCCCTTTGTCACTTTTTTGTGATGAAGGCTATCAGCTGTTTTTAGAAAGAGCAGTAGATTAATCAGATGTGCTTGTGCATCAGGCAGTTTGTTACCTTCTGAGCCTTATTTTCTTTTTAAAAACCCTGCACTCTTCTCTCCCTTTTATATAACGATGGTCCGGTTCTTTTCATACTTTATTTTTGTTTTAAGAGTTTTATTTGCCTGGTGGTAAAGTTTAGTAAGCTGCAAATTTCCAGGCTGGCTCAACATGTTTTTTTAAAGCTAATACTCACATAGTAGCTTCCAGCAGCTGATGGTAATGAGCAAGGATGTAGGGATTTTTTAATTAGTTACTCCCACACTTCCTTGAAAATATTTGCATGCACACAAGCCAATTCTGGAGATCTGTTGCTCCTAAATGCAAATGTAGCAGCACTCACTGCCTTGATAATAGTCTTTAATATTGATTTTTTTTTTTGTAACATGGCAGAATAGACGTGCTGAAATGGCAGCTTAAAATCCTCTTTTGAATATGGGTGTAAATAAAATATTTGGGATCTTTGAACTCCTCATCTTTAAATACTCATTTGTCTCTCCTTCACTCCTCCTGCTTCTTGGCACCGTGTCTCTGTCTGTGTGCATGTCAAAAATGTGTTGTTTCTTTTCACAAGCAAACATTTTTTTTTCACAGACCTAATTTCTATCCTGCATTTTTTAAGACAGCAGCATGTGTATTTTTGTTTTGGTTTCACCTGCTGGGGCTTCTTCTGCTTTGGAGATAGCTGGTAAACAGCTGACCGTGTAAACACCAACATTTATTTTCCCTTGATTTCTGTTTCCTCTTTGTGTCAAAACATTCATAGTCTGGTGAATGTATTACGATTTTGAGGCTTTATGGTTATTAAGAACCTCTGGTGTTATTTCTTGCATCCTGCCAGCCATGTGATTTGAGCCTCAGGTCCCAGACAAGCAACAGTAGATTTTTTATAAAGGCACTCATCCTTACTGCAAAGACATCAGCTTATTAAATTGCTGCTCTCAAACACTTCATTTTAACCTAATACTTTTTAAAAGACCAGACTTCTTTTTTATTTTTTCAACCTGCATTTACCTACCTTCTCTTTCTTAATTACTGTTGAGGCTTTGCTGGCTGATTGCAAATTCCCCTGGTGTCAGATGTTCCCTTCCAGCACTGACTCTGTGCTGAGTTATCTGTGCCCTTTTTTTGGGGGGTGCCTGGTGCAGGGTGTTATGCACAGGTGAGGATTCCACAATTTCCAGTGATTTAATGCTTCATTCCTGATTCCTTTTCAGTATCCCAGAACCATCTTTATTTGAAAATTGGATACCAGGACTGGCCATAGCAGTGCTGGAGCCATCAGTGATACACACCTGTAATATCATGGCCTCCTGCATAATCATGCAAGTATTGCATTAACCTTAGCCCATGGATTGCATGGGGGATTCATGGTAAATTGATTTTCTGAAGTCCTTTTCAGTGTCACTGCATTTCAGGATATGGTATTCTGTGTTGTTAATGTGACCTACATTCTCTCTTCTGACATATCTGACTTGGTGTCAGACTGTATTAAAACCTCTTTAAAAATACTACTTCATTTTACAAGCTGATCCAAATAGTACTTTACAACTGACCAATCCCAATCTCTCCAATCATTATTTGACCCTTTTTAAAAATATATATGCCTTTAAAGTAGCCAGTTTAAAATATTTGAAGTATTTTCTTTCCCGGATATTTTCATAAATTCCTGTTCTGAATGTGGTCAAAAGGCATTTTTTAAAAAAATAATAGAAACACTGGAAGTGCTACTGGATGCACCCATACTCAATAAAAGTGCTTTTTCAGGTTTTAAGATGTTTTACTGTTGTACATTTTTATTGCTGTTGTTCTTTAACAGATTCTAATGCAAGACTTCCAAAAATATGAATTCAAAATGGAAATGCAATTATTTTTTACAACCAAATTTTTTGAGAAATGAAAAAATTACATCTGCCTTGTTAAAAAAATAAAAATAAAAATATATGCTTCCCATATTTGGATTATTACTGAGGCATTATGATCTCATTTTTCCACTGCTTTTTTATCACAGCCTGTGGTAACTTCTCCAAAGGATCATCTTAGACACAGCTCCTGATCCCAGTGGTTCTGTGAAATCCTCTGTCTGCAGAGAGAGAGGAAAATTTTCATTTTATCTGGATGAAAAGCTGATTTGGCCCCCTTTTCACACCACCTGCTCTGGAGGTTGTATTTCAGCCCTTTCCCTGATCACCTAAAATCAGATGGTTACCAACATATTTTTCTTTTCCTTCCCTGCACCACTCTAAGTCCCAAACCACGAGCCAGCATTAAACTGCTTTACACAGCCTTTTATTTTTTCCCTTTTCCAAGACCACACTCTGTGAAAGAATTCCATAAAAGTCTCTCTAGAATTCCCACCAGAGAAGAGACTTCCTCATCCATCCTGTGGAAGGGTGGGTGCTCCCTGGGCTTAGGCACAGCTTCTTTATTGCCTGAGAAGAAGGAATTTCAAACACTGATTCTGTAATTAGTAAGCAATTGCACCCTCCAGCTTTCCATCTCTCTTTGGAAGTGTAGGGAAAGGTGTTCTTTTCACACAGATCTTCATGGTTTTTGTGAGAGCTGCCTGTCAAATGGCAGATGAACTTTTAGATTAGTAAAGCCAGCAGAACAAATGAACTTTCAGATTAGTAAAGCCAGCAGAACAAATGAACTTTTAGATTAGCAAAGCCAGCAGAACAAGAGGCACCCGTTTAACCTGTTCATTGTTTTCTAAATGATAACAGAAGAACCTGGGCACATGAGTGTTTCCTCGAGGAATATCCAAACACCCACGGACTCCAAAGATCAAAGAAAAGAGCAGTGCTTTCAGTTGTGCTGGGCAGCTCATGCAGGACTCTGTTCTTGCATCATTTTTGGCAGCTTGTCTGGATCTCTGTCACCTGCACGGGCTCTGGGCAGCAGACAGGGAGCTGCTTGCTTCACTCTGTAGGTCATTAATGGTGCTAATTCTTACTTAGAAGACAATTCCAGATCCCAGTAAAGTCACCTCAATTACTGGTTGCTAAATTGTTTGCTGGCTGCTGTATCCAAGCCCTTTCTTTTATTTTTTTAATGAGAAAATTTTGTTTCACTGGGGAAAAAGTAAAAAAAAACATACAAGAATGAGGCAGTTTGCAATGATCACATGGGCTGTGTGAGACTCAGGCTGTGCAGGGACTGAGGTGGCCACAGATTGTGACATCCTTCCGAAGATTTTGCCTCCTGTCACCCAACTGTGACAGCTCACAGGCTTTGCCTTAGTGAAGAGATGCCTCAAACCCACTGTGGCTCGGGCAGGAAGGGCAGAATTTGCCAGGACAAAGCAAAGCCTGAGGAGCCCAACTCCTGATCCAGGTGCTTTGAAACAATCCAGAGGTGCAGCTGCCTCTAGAAGTGTTTTGTGAAAATATTGGGCTGTTCAGCCTAAATATATCTTTTTTAAAAATTTCCTTTCAGGGGAGAAAAATGTTGTGCTGACCATGCATAAGGAAGGAAGTCTTGTTGCTAATGGATACATGATAATGTGTGAGGTGATGTTTGTTCAGCTGAGTCACTTGCAGCCAGGGAAAAGTGACAGTTCTAGGAAGTAATAAGCTGTCATGTAGTGTTCCTTAAATGCATGGATTTTTCTGAAACTGTGTTCAGGGGGTCAATGGCAGAGCAGATGCAATTGTCTGCTGGATCACAGAGACCTCCAGAGTCAACTCTGCATTTCCCTTCATTTTCATTGCCCTGGAGTGGTGAACTTGGAGAATTTCCTCCCAGAGCAAAGGAGCTTTCACAAGATGTTGGGGATAAGAACTGCATGCTTCGTTTTGGAAATTATCTTGGGATAATGTTTTATTCCACCTGTGTATTTTATTGTTTTGTTACACATTATTCCTTGAGAAACCAGTCTGATTTTTACTACTGCCATTTGTTGGCCAATGCTATTTTAATTTTTATTTGGATTTTTGTCCTAGTGGTGTGCTTGCTAAGTACAATTTAGTCACAATCAAGGCTGGTCAAACCAAACTGCCAAAATCTATGCCAGGCACAATTTTAATCTGCTCTCATCTTGCATCTTGTGTTTGGTTGATTTCTGTGTTTCAAAGGGATCGAACTAGGAAGGTATAAAGAAATATAACAGAGAGAGAGAGTAAATAATCCAGATCCTTCAGAGGATCCACTAAAGGGAAAAAGAGATGTGCACAATAATGAGTGTCATGGAGAAAGTGATTAGGGAGTGACTAATGCATTGTTTCTGACAATACAGGACCTAAGGGGGTTCCAGTGGCATAATCACACAGGGAATTGAGAGCAAACTTTTGTCATGCAGGGCATAATTATTTTGTGGAACTCATTCCACGGGATGTTGCAAGTTCAAAAAAATAAGATCTATTGCTGACAATGGGTCCATGGGGGACTGTTAAGATGATGGCACTGGGGCAAGCTGCAGCTCAAAGTCCTCTGAGCAGCTGATTGCTGGAAGCTGAGAGAGCACACAGGCATTTCTGATCTGTCCTGTCTCTTTTTCTTGTCCTCTAAGAATCTCCTCCTAAGACCTCAAAGAGAGGATGCAGGGCAAGGATGGATTTGAGCCTGACCCAGGGGGGTGTGTTCATGTGCACAGCTAGCAATCCAAAAGAGATCACAGGCAGCAGAGGAGACCCAGGAGCTCAGGATGTGCTCCCTGCATGAATGCCATGGCCTGGTGGGGGTTTTTAACAGCCAGATAAATGCCAAATCCACGACAGCTTCCTGCCCTTCACCTGAGCTCAGCAAAGCCAATACACAGCACTGAGGTACTGGTTGGTGCCCTGCTGGGGAAGTGTTTCCCACTGCATGCCTGTAACCCTGGTCTCCTGATCACCCAGGCTGCAGGACTCCTCAGAATCTGTGCAAGCATCCTCTCTACTCTTTTTTTTTCTTTTTTTTTTTTTTTTTTCAGTTTTTCTACCAAAGGAAATCAGGCTCTGCAGAGGAACAGCACCCAACTGCACAGCTCAGTCGTGCCAGGAGTACTCAGAGGAGGGTGAGGATGTACTGTGAAGCATAAATATATGTTTGTTCAGCCAAAACACCTGTTTTGAGGTGCTGAAGTTAAACAACAATGTTAGCAAGGTACTGCGAGCCCTCCTGGAGTAGGTGAGAGTTCATGTGTGCTCTTATCCACTGGTAAATATGAAATATCTCCCCCTGAGTCATGGACAAGGATTCAGGAAGGATTGTGTCTGGAGAAGTGATCAGCACAGAAAAGAAGAAATCAGGTGGGAGAAATGCCTAAAAGCTGGTTTAAAGCTTCACCAGCTTTGTAACATTGAGAAGTGCTAAGGAAGAGAGGATGCTTTCAATATAAGACGTGATAAGAACAACACAAAAATATAGAGCAAATTCTTTGTGATGTGGTGAAATGAAGGAAGGAAGTGAGGAAAGGGCTGTGGAGGGATTATGTTCACATCAGGCACAACTCTTTATAGGCTGGCCCAGGAAATAGGAGTGAGCAGTTGTTGGAACACAAGGAGTGATGAAGGCAGCCTCTAGATTCATGTCTGGGACTAAAAGGCAAAGGGCAAAGCTTGGAGTATCAATGAAGATGTCAAATGGCAAGATAAAGCTTTATAAAGCTTCAAGAATACCTTCAATCCCTGCCCTGGTGGTAAATGGGTGTGTGGGCAGCACTACTCAGAGAGAGGAGCACAGGGACCTTCCTGTGTGTTCTGAGGTGAGGGGAATTGTGTTTGGAAGGCTGCTTTGGGAGGCCAAATATTCCCAAAATTGAATGGTAAACTCAGAAATGCCCCACAAGGGCCAGGTTTCTGAGAGATTTGCTGCAGTGTCAGTCAGAGGAGGAAAGATTTGCTCCAGTGTCAGTCAGAAGAGGACAGTGTTTCTCATCTGTTCCTCAGTAAGGAGGGAGCACAGCTGCCTCCCCTGCTCTGTCTGGAGACACAGAATTTCTCCTCAGGAAAGGAGGAGAAATGTTTTCTGCTGAAATACCTAATATTTAACAGCATGGCATAAATTTATCTCTCACTCACAATTTCAATTCAGCAGACATGCATAACAGGTCCCAAGTGGGCAAGTGTCAGGTGTGGGAAAGGCTTTTGAAATTATTTTGCTTTGGCAAGAATTGATGGGTGAAACTTGTCTTTTTTTCTTTTGTGTTTGGCTTTGTTAAATAGAATCACAGACTTATAGAAGTCTTGGGTTTGAAGGGGCCTTAAAAATGATCTAGTTCCTCTTGTCAGGGATAATTCCCAGTAGAGCAGGTTGCTCAAAATGCATCCAGCCTGGCCTTGAGCACTTCCAGGGATGGGACAGCCTCTCTGGGCAACATTCTTAATTGTCTCATTGCCCTCATAGGGAAGGAACAGTTTTTGCCAAATTTATTGGCCTTACCAAATACAAAAGCAAATATTAAATTGGTACATTTATTTAAAAATTACCTATGAACAGCTGAGGTTAATATATATGTACATTTTATTTCTATGTTAATGGTCACATTTATATTTTGTAAATCACAGTAAGTATAGTGTAGAATTATTGAGCTACAGGAAATTCTGAGACTGGGTTTGAGTGCTATAAAAAAAACTGTGGAATACCCTTCTTCAACCACAGTTCCACCAGAAGTGTCAGCTAGAATGTGATTGCAACAATTTCACTTGAAAACCTTCTAAATGCATCTGAAAATCAAGACAATAACACCTGCAGCAACAAATGCCTACACGCACTTAAATTACAGAAGACAGCGTGGCTTTAATATTAGATTTCTGTTATCCCAATTGTAAGAGCCCTTTTGTACATCAACATCCTAATAATAATGTCTGAGATCCCTCCCCAGAAAGCACAGCTCCTCTCAAATCTTCTGTTCATTCCTGTAAAAGCAGCATCAATGTGTAATAGCCATCTCTATGTGCATCTCTCAGCTTAAATTAGCACTTTGTATTACTGCATTTCATTTGAAAAGGACTTCCCAACAACCTATCAGGTATTTAAAGGATGTGCAGTGCACTTGTAATGATACAGGTTGCTTATTTATTTAACTGTTGAAGGCTTGAGAGCCTCTTTCAGCTCCCTGGATCTGTTTCTCTACGTGCCAATTATGAGACCTTGAATAATGAACGTGTGATTGAAATTGTGCTGTGACACCACATAATGCTGAGAAGTCATTTTATACAGTTCACTATTCTCACAGTCAATGGTGCTTGACTTGATTACCAGTGCCTCATAGCCAGAGTGGATATGGGCAATGTTTTAAATTTGTTCAAAATCGGTTAGATAAAATTGTTTTGAATGAAATAGAGTAGGCTGGGGAGCTTATTCCTCCTGATGGTCTCCTAAATGAGTCTTAATTGCCGTGTTTAAAATATGCATGAGAAAGTCCATTTTTTATTTAAAAAAAAAAAAAAGGGGGGAAATAAAAGAGTAAAAGAAGAGCTGAATGTTCTACCTGGTGTCTGCAAAACAAGAGTGGGAGAGGCAAACCCAGCCTGCCATCCTGCCTTAGGTTCCAAAACCACAATTCAGGACAACTGTGATTAAGGAAGCATTGTGCCCATGATTGTTCCTTCATAAATAAGGAAAAGGTGAGCAGAGATAAATTCTTCCTGTGCATCTTCACTGTGCTGGGATTCAGCAAGTGCCCTGGTCCAGCTACAATTTACCTCCCCAAACTGGTTTTACCTTCCAATATTGATTTGATCAGTGATGCTAATTTGACCTCCCCAGCAATCACCACGTGCATCCTCAGGATGCACCTGAGTAAGAAGTGTTTTGCTAGGACAGCACATCACATCCCTGTGTGATAAAGCACTAAGAGGTTAACTCCCAATTTCTGGGAGCCTGGGAAAGGCAGATTTTAACAGAAAAGGCTGTTAAAAAAAGGCTTTCTGTGAGCAGCAGAACCAGGAAGACTGGTGTCACCCTACCTTTGCAGGGTTCCATGGTTGGAACTTTGTAGTGTAAGTTTCCCATGCTTTTTCTGTAAACATGGTCCTTGTTTTTCTTAACCTGCCGGGATTGTTTTGGACTTGTAGAATTATTTTTCATTCCTTTCCCTGAAATGTCCCTGGAATGGGTTTGTCTTTGGAGTGTGCCTGAATTTCCTGGGATGAAATAAAAATTTCCCTTGGAAACACTTTGAGCCAGTGTCCATGTACCAGGTTTCACATCTGTGGCTCAGGACTGGCTGTAGCCATGGCACCACTCTTTAGCTTGCACTGACACATCTCCTTCTTCCTTCTCAGGCACGTGGAAGAGGCATTGCTCGTGGAGCAGCTGGTTTGATACCCTCCCCTCTGCCACACCAACACAGGGTTTTTCCATTCTCTTTGTCACATGAGCCATGGATAATCCATGTGTTCTTGTCCCCACACCTTTTTGATCAATTTAATCATCTAATGAAGTCTTAACATAACCAAAGCAAGGAATCTTTATTTCAAGATTCTAGAGTTCTTGTGACATGGATTTGAAGCAGTTTGTGATCAAACAGTACTTTTTAATTTGTCCTGATTCATGTGAAAGTAATTTGAATCTACATTAGTAGTCTATGAACTGATCATTAACACTTTTCAACTGATTTAGTAAACATATATTGCTTCCAAAATAAATAGAAACAGGAAAGGAGTACAGTTAGTGTAGCTGAGGCATGAAAACATCAACATTAACATGCAAGGCAAAACTCCAGTGCTGAAATGGGGCAGCACATTAAGGTTATTTTTCTGGCCACGTTTTCCCATCTCCAGAGGATTCTTAAAAACAATCGAATTAACATCTTTTAATAATTCTGCTTCATACTTCACTACAAAATGGTGAGCTGACTGTAATAAATGCATTGTCACAGCTCCTGTGAAAATATTGGGTAGTGAGGAAAAGATGAAGTCGAAGATGAGGAAAAGGTGAAGATAAAGGTCACATCCTCCAAGGGGGTTGGCCCTGAGATATCCCATCAATATTTGCACATTGGGCTTCTCTAGGGGCAGAGTCTCTGTGTCCCAGAGGAAACCCAGGCCAGCTCTGATCCCCAAGCCATGGTGCCACAGTAACATTTGCTGTGTCCAAACCCATCAGCCTCCCTCAAAGCTTGAGCTTGTACCAGCACCAGGCTGGGGCAGCTCTGCCAGGGCTGTGCTGGCCCATGTCCTGAGGGTGTAGCAATTTTGGGATTTTGGCTGGCCTTTGCTGAGAAACACACAGCCCCCCTGTCACTCTGTCGGACACTAAACACTCAGGCAACTCAGGAGCTCAGCCACCAAGGCTGGGCAGAGAGCAAAAAGAGCCCCAGCCTCTCTTTATTCTTATATTGATACCTTTTTACAGACAGTTATGGATTGGACAAGGAGGTCACCACCTCTGAAATTCCATAGGTGAGAAACACAGCCCATCACATTCTCCAGCCCAGAAAGAAGAATGAAAAACAACACCCAAAGTACAAAACAATCCTTGGCCGGTTATAGAAACATGGATTGTTTACACAAAATCTATGAGAACTTTTGCTACCAACTCTAAACACAGCACTCTAGAAAAATCAGGATGATACCCCCCAGTAATGTAATCCTCCTCTGTCACCTGTTGCTGAGTTTCACTTGAAATAGAAGTGAGAACCCTTGGAAACAGTCTCCTCCCTCAGAAGCTGTGAACAAATCAACATTGGAAGGTAAAGCCAGTTTTGGAGGTAAATTATAGCTGGACCAGGGCACTTGCTGAATCCCAGCACAGTGAAGATGCACAGGAAGAATTTATCTCATCAATATTGAGTATAAGGATGAGAGAACCTTCCACTTCTTCCTTAAAAAAAAAGGTGAGGGCCCATTTTGGAAGATTTGTCCAGTTAGCTCACCTAACACACATCCACCTGTGAACTACCTACAAGACTATTGAACTTTACAATCCTCCTACAACTAAGGCATTAAAAAAAAGCTGAATTACCCAGCCCTGCTAACAGCATGAGGCTTCTGAGTGTTTCCAAAATCATGGACACATAGAAAGCTAACAGACTTTAAATGTCTTTTGCTTTGCTGACTTGAGCTCAGCTTCTTGCAAGTTCAGTCTAGGTTCTTTTTGTAGAGCTAAGTGCAAGTGATTTGCTGAAAGCTGTCTGAAGTGATACTTTGGATAAAGCTGGGAATGGAGCACCCATCCCCATGCCTCTGGAAAATTCAGCCTCAGGCAATTTGGTGAGTGAGGACTCTTATTTGCTGGGAAAGGAATGTTAAGCCTCAACTTATACTCCTTGGACATCCTCTCTCCCTGAAAGCTCCATAATAATTCTTCTGTGAAAGCTGGAGAGGTGTTTGGTGCCACGTAGCTCTCTGACAACTCCCTTTGTGTGCAATGGCCACGCAGAAGAGAGAAGGACATCATACTTGCATTTCTAAGGCTTCTGGAGTGGTCCCCATGCTGCTAAAATGGACACTGTTCCAGGATGGTTGCTGGAGAACATTTGGCACAGCTGAAGAAGAGAAGAGTAAAGGTGACAATCTCCTTCCCCACCTGGCTGGGGCCACTTCAGGTGCACACCCACCAGCAGCCCCAGTGCTCCAGGACAGGCAGCCCCTCCTTGTCTTTGGATTCAGCTGGGCTTGGAAGGCACTGAGGAGATTTGAATTCAACCCTACACCTCATGCTGGGAGAATGATTCAGCCTAGTTCTGCTTCTACTTAAGACTATTTTGCTGTAATATCTTATCAAAGATCTTGTGGGAGGGAATAAGGCAGATATCTGCAGTGCCACACTTCGGTCTGTTTTCTCTATCAAATCTCTCAGGGTCAGCCTTGTCACAGTCAGGTGTAGTCCAGATTTTTCCTTTCTGCTCTGGTGCATCCCTGCTGATCGAGTATTCCCTTGCCAGAGAAACCAAGCACCTCATTTTGAAATCTCAATATCTGGTTCCAGGTTAAGAGAAAGATTTTTGCAAATACTGCAAACACTATTGCTGACTGGCAGCTATGTCTCAGCTGCACATATGGGAAGATGGAAATTTTTAGTGAAGAGGCACAAAGTGCTGGAAGCAGAGATGTGAGTGCACGTCAGATGAAATGTATGCAGGGGGTCCTTTTTTTGCACTGCATTATAGAAAAATGTTCATTATAGATTATAAATAGCAATGGTATGGACCACACTCTTGTGAATTCAGTTCTAATTGGAAATGCACCGAGCCACCACAAACAATGCACCCCAGCCAGCTTCCTCAGGACTGTGGTTATCTTCTACAGAAATGCATCTTTAACCAACAGCATATAAAAAGAGCAATGATGACATCCAGAGGACAGATAGTTTAATCATAGGTACCATAGGTATCCTCAGCGAATTTCCTGGGGATATATCCCTCACCTATTGTTTCTGTTTAAAGTCTGTTCCTATTAAATCACTTATTGACAGCCTGCTGAGCTCCTTTAAATCCTGGTTTTCATGAAGCTGGCCTTGCAAAGTTGAGTGTTTCACCCCCAGTGCAAATGCTACATGCACACGATAAACTTTTATTAGTTTCATCATTTTTGTGTACATTATCCTTCTATGTCATCACTGAATCCAACTGTAATGTAAAGCACTGCTTTAAGCCACTGGAAAACTTCAGGTTAAAAGCTGTCTGGCTTAATTCACCTGTGAGGGCTCCCACTGTGGAACCTCTCCCTATATGTAGGTTTTTATCTAATCTGTCTTTGTAACCTTCCATACTCAGGCTTGGCAGGTTGTTTTGGTTTTTTTTTTGGGTTTTGATTTTGTTTGCAACTGCAAGAATATTGGCCAGGTGCACCATATGTGGAAGGCACTGCACAGAAAAGCCCCTGAATTCCACAGAAATATCCAGGGATGGGTGTCTGTTTCCCTGGCAAATTTGAAGGAGATGCATTACCAACGGTAGTCTAAGCCCAGCTCCACGATCAGAATTTAATTGAAGCATGTTACCTATAATAGGTTCAGATATTTGTGTTCTTCAGCATTTTATAAATTCAGAAACAGATGGGCTATGACCAGGAAGCAGTGGAGAACAGACTGGCGTAAAGCAGGTTGGCTCTCTGACAAGTGCAGGTACAGCTGTGGGATGTATTTTATTCAGCATGCCCACCTACTGTATCAGCAGCCTGCCCTACCAGCAATTCAACTACAACTGACTTAATGAAGAGTAGAAGTAAGCATGAATCCAGACTTTCCATGGATCATAATATCTGAGAACCCAGAAGAATCAACATGATGGAAATCATGCCAAGGAATTTTTTTTTTTCCCCCTTGCGTTTTTACGTGCAAGGGATAACAAAAGCATTGGCATTTTGAAGAGGGGGGAAAAAAAACACCTCACCAAATGTAATCAGTTTGCAGTATATTAAAATGTTCCCCTTTTTTTTTTTAATTAAAGGGAGAAAATCTTAGGAAGTTGTAGCTTATAGCTTTAATCACCACAATTGTGCCAAGGAACGTGATGAAGTGTTGGCTAAGAAGGCTTCTGTTGGTAAAAAACAATTTATTTGGGTGACAGAAGGGGCAGTTCTTGAAGGTTTCATGCAACAAATGCACAAATGGTGTTTTTACTCCCATGTGTGCCAATCTTTGCAAGCCCCGTAGGGAAAAAAAACTTCTGTGGCTGAAAATAATCCATGACCTGAACATTCCTTAACTGGGAATGTGGTATTTGCTATTTTATGCATTCAAAAGAGGTGCCTCTCTTTGTCTTTTGGCATTCCTTATACATGTGGTTGAATAATCTCATATTTAGGTGTATTGTACCTCTTTATCTCTGTTTCTGTACCTATCTAACATCATATATCCTAACCTGCAGTCACCTACAGCAACCCACAAAGGGAATTTGGAAAAACAACAACCCATAATTATTTTATATGGTGATTGTCTGCCTTGAAATATTGAGGTAATTATCAGGTTAAGCTCCTATGATCCCTGCAATTTCTATGAAACCTGGAGATGTCAGTACCGGAGTTCTGGCATATCTCTTAAAGTAAAATTATACAACCTCAACGTAAGGTCGTAATTAAAGATGTAACAAAGCTAAGTGAAAAAGGGCTGTATGATTTGAATTAAAAGCAGAACAATGCCCATCATTGTAGAGGGTGAAAAATTAAATGAACTGGCCATAAATTCAATAAATTCAGGGGCCACATGCAGTCTGGAGGTGGGCAAGGCTCTTGTTGATGCAGCAAAGGGGAAGCCTGAGGTGTGGGACCAGGAAAGAACTTGTAGAAACACTTCCTTTGGAAGGGGAATAGCTTCTTCCAGAATGCAGGAAAGACTTGGGAAAAGCCTCAATGAGAGAGGGTTTTATAACCATTGCTCTACTGTGACTTTTATTTGGGAGAATGAGAAGCAATGCTTTAGTCTCCAAAGTGAGACTGTGGAACATGTTGGCATAAATGGCTTTTATTTCTATCTGGATTTCAAAGAAAAACTTTAAAACACAGCTAAAAAGTGTTTTTAAGAGTTCTGATGAGCAGGAGGAAATGCAACCTCATGTATACGTGTGTACATACATCTGTGTGTACACATAAATGTGGACTGGTGCTTACACTTGAAAATGAAATCCTGGAAGACTGGTGGGATTTTAATGAACATTCCACAACTTTATTTTATGGGTTCTTCCTTTGTTTTAGCACAGGTGCTGCAGCAGTGGAAGCCACCAGGCTTCAAATGACAAAGACATGACTGGGAGTGCCACTTCAAGACAGCAAAACAAAGAGCTGCTGGTCAGGAATTCTGTTTCCCAGTGCAATTGTGCTGGCTAAGCTGTACATACCACAGATCTTCCTTACATCTTGGGCTCTCAGAGGTTTTCTTTTCCTTCATTCTCTTGTCCAAGCTTCACATTTAACCTTTGAGGCAGTTCTGAATGTATCCCCTCATAAATCGTAGTCCAGTCGCACTGACCTCAGGCAGCTCTTTAGTGTTCTTGACTCCCTTCTCACACTGTCCCTCCTCAGGCTTCTGCTGGTCATTCTCATTTCTCTCCTGATGATTTTGTCACTTCTCTTCAATGTAAAGCTCAGGGGATCTATGAGACTGTACACTGCCAGTGTGTTTGTGATGTTGGGGCCTCTGCCTGATGCTACACTTCGCTTCATTTACCTTTCTCATTTCATTGCTGTCCCCACGTTCCAGCAGCTGCCTGCCCCCCTGGTGCCACCATAGGGCTGACACAGTGTCCATCAGATCCTGTCCCCTCCAGCCTCCACCAAAATATGGTACCTTTCATCTTGGTGACTCCCTCAAATCCACTAAATCCTCCGTGTCCTCTAGAATTTCTTCCGTTTGCTTTTAAATGTCCCCTAGCTGTTCTGATGCTGCAAAAACACCTCTGGACCTACCAATCCTTCACAAGCTTTTTAAAACAGTTCTCTGGTATTTCTTCTGTCAGCATTTTTACAGCATTTCAAGACTAGTTGGTGTCACAAAAGCGAAGAAGGTTTCACAGTGAGGATAAAATACTACAGTCAGTTCCATACAGGCTGAGTTCTGAGAAGTCACTTAAGTGAAGTGTGATGTTGAAGGAAGGGATAAGTGATGGCTCATGGAGATTTGTCCAGAAACAAAAATGTACCTGAGCTCTACTTCAATTTTTTTTTTTCCAGATGACTCGGAAAAAATAAGCTTTATGTAAACAAACAAACAAACAGGGAAAAAAAAGAAAAAGCTGTAATCCTGTCAGCTCCTTAAGTACAGAAATAATCCCATCCAAAACCCACCAGAAGGGACCTTTGTCTCTTTTCTGATGCTGCTTCCNACTTAAGTGAAGTGTGATGTTGAAGGAAGGGATAAGTGATGGCTCATGGAGATTTGTCCAGAAACAAAAATGTACCTGAGCTCTACTTCAATTTTTTTTTTTTCCAGATGACTCGGAAAAAATAAGCTTTATGTAAACAAACAAACAAACAGGAAAAAAAAAAGAAAAAGCTGTAATCCTGTCAGCTCCTTAAGTACAGAAATGATCCCATCCAAAACCCACCAGAAGGGACCTTTGTCTCTTTTCTGATGCTGCTTCCCTCTGCCAGCCAGTCCCACAGCCTGAATAGCTGCAGGGCTAAAAGGATTGTTCCTGAAGAGAGTTCAGTGAAAGGTTCCAGAAAGCTGCTTGATTAAAGGGCTCCAAGCAGAAGAAGAGCATAATTTGAGTCCTGCATTATTGCCATAACTACAACAACAGGCACAATTCTGATCTCCAGAGGTGTTTGCAGGGAAAGCAGCTGGGGAGCTGGGAAATTGGCTGAGGAAAGCACTCAGGTGCTCTGTTGAAGAGAACAAAATAAAATCTTCAATGAAGAGGAGATGCTCTTCAGCTTCAGAGTAGAGCAGACCAGGAGCATTTGTTAGGATCAGCATTCCACCCTCTGGTTCTGGGTGCAATATTCCATTTTCTGGGTTCTGGGTGCAATATTCCACTGTCTGGTTCTGGGTGCAATATTCCACTCTCTGATTCTGGATGCAATATTCCATTTTCTGATTCACAGAGCTGTGCCATGAGTCCCACGGGGCTCTCCCCAGACTGTCACAGCCTTGGTGTCTGTTCTCCTCACAGGCACACAGAATAGGAACTGCTTTCCTGCTCTCTTTCAGGTGCCCTTAGCAGTCCCAGGGCTTCCTGCATGAGGCAGGGCAGGCCAGGCCATGTGAAGCCGGCCTTGTCCCTTGCTGAAGCTCCTCCAGGGATTTTGGCACCCACCCTGGAGCTGATAACATTTGTCATGAGCTGCACAAGAGCTCAGCACAAAGGTTGCAGATGTAGTCTTGATGTTGTGGATGTCATATGACTCTTCTGCTAAACCTGCTTGTATTTTGGAGGGTATTTCTCTGGCTACTGTGGCTCCCAGCCCTCTCCAGTAATATCAGAGATATGGTGAAGGTGAGGAAAGCACCAAAAGGGAGCAGACACTGAATTCTGTCACATGCTATGACCCAAGAAAAGGGACCACAGGACCAGAGATGCAAGTAAAGCTTGGAGGAGCTTCAGCAGTGAGAGGAAGCCTCTCATGGGGGAGAGGAGCAGCAGAAGACTTGGGAGACAGAAGCAGCAGGAGGAAGTGTGGGAGAGCAGGATGGTGTGGTGGAGCAACCTTGTGAAATCTGCCTCCAGATAAACACAAAAACCTGGGGGAAAGTCAGCTTGGTCATCAAAACAGCAAGACTGCAACTGCTGTGCAGGCAAATAAATACTTACCTGATGTGATGGATGATCTTTGTGGAAAATATCATAAAGCAGGATCTGGTTGACTGCTGGTGTGGGCAGCCATTCAAACTGGAAGTACAAGGTGCACCAGGAGTTGGTTACATGTGCCCCTAAAATTTTTAAAAGTCAGACTTCCACTGTGGAAAGAGTGATGTTCAAAGTTGGAGTCAGCCTTTCCAAGTCAAAGGAAAGCTTGTGAGTAACAAGCTGTGATTAATTTTCTGTTTGTTTTGTACACACACGAGAAAATGCTGGGATGTTTGGTGGTGATGAATCATCCTGCATGTGCACACTCATCTCTCAAATGCCTGAAATAAGCATTTTGTATTTTGGGACCCATCTCCTCGTTAGCAGAGCGAATGTGTTAGGTCTTACAAACCTTCTCAGAAACTGGGTAAGCTCCATCTAAAAAAACAGTTGAATTGTTGGCTTCCAGTATTCCTATTACTGGGCAGCCATTCCAGACCTTTTATCCATCTCATGACAGCCAAACCCATTTTATTTCCAACCTTAGATTATTCCTTGCCAATTTATGTCCTGTGAAGAAATGAACGAATTATCAAATACACCAGACTGCAGAATAAACAAAAGTGGTGTCACTAAACACCATACCCAGCATTTAGGAAGCAGACCTAAAGAAAGGAAAAAAAATCAATGCAGAAGGCCATATAGCTAATTACCAAGTACAATAAATGACTACCATGAAAAATAGGCCATGTCGAGAATAATCTCTGTCAAAGGTAGCTAAAGACTGTCCTCCTTAATCCGTTTAAGAATTGAGAGGGTATTAAAACCTGGAACGTGTAAATCAGTTGTGAAAAGTTTACAATTCACTGCACCTCACGGATCTCCAGGTTGATGTGCGTGGAGGGAATTGCAGCATTGTCACTTTAGGAAAACTTTAGGTAGCCAGGAGCAGCTGACGTGGGAGAAAACCTCGAGCAGCGAGTCTCAGATTGCCGGCAAAGCGGTGTTAAAAAGGGGGCTGTGTTTCACAAAGAAGCATTCTGGTGATGGGGGTGCCATGACATGATCCCTCCAAAAGGTGCAGGAGGTGAGATAAGCATCTGTCTCAATCCTTTGCAGAGCCCTTGGGTTTGACAGTAGTGAAACATCTGCTGCCTGGCAGGTGAGCCCACTTTTAATCTACGTAGCACTTTCTTTTCCATGCCGACGCTCCTGGCAAGGGCTGCACGGCAGTGGGGTGGCTTTTACTGAGTAGAACAGGATGTTTGTTCCCAGAATCGTGGTTTTGCTGCAGAACAATTAGTGGGTTTGGCGTTCCAGAGATTCTGAAAGCTGCTGAAAGCCTGAAGATCTGGGGATTGAAATATTTTGAAATGGTCCTGGTCTGGTGTGATGGACTTCAGGGCTTTTATCCGTGGTGGTCTCATTTCAGAGTTACTGCAGAGGAGGTGGATGAGGATCCAGGAGTGTGGGCAAAATTAGGAATTGCATTGTTTCCTCAGTGATCACCACAGAAAATACAGCACCATACCTGCACAGCTATTTGTCAACAATGAACAGATTTGCATGACCATATTCTTGAGCAGAGATAGTCCCCACATCCACTCCCCCAAAAAAGACACCAAGTCTTCAAAACCAGGGAAACTTTTAAATAAATTAATGAAGAAGAGTAAAACATCATCTGTTTGAGGTACTCAGATTCATAGATTACTTAACTTCTCTGCTACTGCACTGACTTCTCAGTTGTAAGGCAAAATCCCCTAATTTCTCCTCCAGTATCATGAAGATATTTATCATAACTTACTTTTGTAACTATTTGTTCATATATTTGTCTCTTACTGGTGATACCATGCAAAGAGCTGTCTATACTCCACCCTTCCTTCAAGATGAAGCTTTTTGCATTATGTTATTGTAGACTCCAAGTTAATCTATTTCAACTCCATCAGCTTTTCAAATCATGAGGAATTTTAGCACAAGTAGGTATATCCAGTGCACATCAGGTCATTTGGAAACAAGGTTAGTAATTAATATATCTAGTTTGGGAAGCAATGCAAAAAAATCTGAGTATTTGTTGCTAGAATATCTCAGCTCTTTGTATGTTTGACTGGACATATTCCTGCTTTTCATGGGATTCAGCATGGATGTGAAGTTCCACTTGCATTGGTGATAGAGGAGGATCAGGGACAAAAACAGCAGAGCTGTGTACAGGGAAAAAAATGAACTCAGTAATTTGCAGATGCAAAGATATTAATAAATGTTAGCCTGTCACAGTGCAAAATTGGCTTGGTCTATAAAAACACCCATTCTGTTATATTGTTCACCTGAATCCCTGTTTGTTTACCTGAATTTACTATTTCTGTAGCAAAAACAAAAGCTATTTTCACAAGCAGTACAGAGTGTGTGACCCACCTCAGCTGTCCTCATTAGCTGGATGCCCTAAAAATGTGTGTATTAGGAAATGATGCAGATATTTACTCATCAAAGTATTGCTTCATTCTCATACAGGCACAGCCCAGCTGGGTTGCAATTAATAGCTAAGAAGGTAATGCCAAATTGGGCTTTAGATAGAGTCTTGGGCTATAACTATAATAAGGTTACACATTAAATTACCTTAGAGATCAAAACTCATAAGCCAGAACTAATAATTGACAACAATTTGTTATTTCAGATGAGCCAACTTTGAAGGGGTTTGAAGGGAACAGAGAAAAATGAGCTCATGTGCAGTTTTAGCAGATATCACTTATCACACTGGAATAAGATAGTGGACAGTCCAGATTGCAACTGTGAAACATAGATAAAGCAAACTTGCAAATAGGAGGAAATGGGATTTTCTGCAACACTGCCAAATAAAACAAAGAAAAAAGAATAGAAGGAGAAAATAGACATCTAATCCAGTAAAATGTAGAGCACAGGTTACAGAATGAACTAGAAGCACTCCTAAATTAATAAAGGAGAGGTAGAGTCCAGCAGTAAATTGAAATGCAGTTGGTTGAAAAGCACATTTTAATGCTCTCCTTCCCTCCAATGCTGCTTTCTCTGCCTGGAGTAGCACTCCTCAGAGATTTTGTTTCTCACTGCCATGATTGCTGATTTTTTCAGCAGAGATAACGAGATGGAGGCAGGAATAGCCTTCTTTCATTCCCTTACTGCATTTCATTTCTCTCCTTCAATTTGCACCACGGCAATGGCAGCAAAAACATCAAGGAGATGAGTCTGGGAATAGTTGATGGTCAAGAGCAAAGAGATGCTCAGCAGAGGGTCCTAGATGGAGATTCAGCTGGGTTGGGGCACATTTCTGTCCTGCCCTCCCCACTGAGTTGGGTGGCTCCATCTTCACTTGACTCTGTGCTGGACCCAAGAGAAACTGAGTCAGGGGAAGAAGAAGAAAAAGAAAACAGCCATGAGACTTTTTGGATGCTTGGCTGTGTTGGTTCATCCCCATCCAGCACCATCCAGGAGCAGGGCTGTGGGGAAGGCTTTGTTAGGAACAACCACCCCAAAATCTCAGTGGATAATTTTTGTGGTGAAGGGGAAGGAACCAACCAGGTGCTTACAGACAGCACTGAGAATGGAGGCTCTGCTCCTCTGCTGTTGCACAGGTATCACCTGGAAAGCACAGAACAGGAGGAAATGCTAAGGAAGGTGTGTGCCCTGCAGGGCACTTGTGCAACCAGAAGCCAAAATTAGCAGGGGGAGCATCTAATTGTATTTGTTCTGCTTGCAAATAGATCCCCCCCCGCTAATTTCAGCTTCTGCTTACAAAAGTGCTCTGCAGTCTTCCCTCCCCCGCCCTTCCTCCTGTTCTGATTTTTTTTTTCCTTCACTCAGATGTGATTTCTTTACATTTCCAGCTCTATTTTCTCAGTCTTTTCATCAATTTTTAATATGTGAGTGGAACAGTGGGCAGTTACCTTCTTTTTCTTTTCCCTTTTTTCCCCTCTAAAAGTGCTGGTGCTGAGCTCTGGCTGCTCTTGGCTCCTGGGAGCACTCACTCTCCTTGAGTTCTGCCTGCATTAAGGAGCCAAAAATCTAACCTGAGGCTGCCAGAGGGGGTTTAAAAAAAGGCAATAATGACTAATTGACCTCTTTAATGAGCTTAGGAGTTATAAAGTAGATAATTGCAGTGCATATGACATATTTTATCTAGGTTTTCAGAAAACCTCTGATAAGGATCTACATGACAGGCTGCTTCTGAAGACGAACCTAACAGGGGCTGAGAAGGACATGGCAGAGAAATACAAGAAAGAAAATGAATTTTCTGTGCTGAGAGTTCCCCCCAAAAGGGAAGAGTTAAGTGTGATTAATACCTGGATTCGTGGTTTGATTTTAAATAAATTACCTAGCTAGAAAGTCCCATCATAATGCCCTGTATGTGCTGATGGCAGTAAATTATGATGCATACTGAGCACAAAGTGAGTGGCAAGAAACATTCATCGTGCCTTAGATCAGCTCAGTAATTGAGCTGACACATGGCAAATTAAATTTATTACCGAGAAATGTGGAATAACGCACATTGTTCTTGATACAGGGATACATAAAGACCCTCTAGAATATTTTGACAAAATAGTCTTCACTGGAAGATGCCTGTCCTGGGCAATGTGCGCACGGAGAGAAAGACTGGAAAAGCTGGAGACAGAAGAGCCTGGCTGTGGCATTTAATTTTCTCTCTATTACAGTGTTTTTCTCCTGCCCATTCATTGCTTTTTTTTCCCAGCTCGACTCCAAGCTCTTCAGTCTCTCAGGTTTTCTGAAATCTCCTCTCCATTCCTCATGGGTTTGTTAGGATGGAAACCAAAGCCAGCCGGATGCATGAAGAGAAGTTCCTCATTTTTGGAGCTAAAAAAGTGCAGCAACTGAACTTCTGAAATGTGCTGGGACAGCCACCCTGGTGACACCATCTATTTTACCCTTTCATTGGTGCAGAAACATAAAGAGAAATCAAAATGGATGTTTCATAGGACAGTGTAGTGAGACTCGAGTGAAACGGGTGGTGTGGGTTTGGGTGAGTACCTTGCTTTTCATCATGGGCACACTCTGTGTTTTTAAAACAGTTTCTGTGTTTTTAAAACAATTTCTGTGTTTTTAAAACAGCTTATGGCTAAGATTTGAGGCACACACCTGGATCTGGGGAGATCTGATGAACTAATTAATTAATCCAGATCTAATAGCATCATTTTGGTCTTCCAGAGTCAACACCAGCACTTCTCATTACCCTCCTGTGTGGCTGCTGTGGTTCCCTACCCTTTATTTTCACCTCCTGACACTCGTGTATCTTGGAATTCACTGGCTTAAGTCAACCTGGAGTCTACTTTTCTCTTTTAGCTTCTCAGTTTCCAGCTCACCTTTCCAGGTGGGGCAGGCAGTTTCTTGCTGGGAATTAGAAGCTGGTGCTTGGGAGAAGGCCATGGGAGGAAGAGAAGGGGCAAGGGCTTTCAGGCACAAACAGCCACCAGAAAAACACCCAGACATTTGTAGGAGAGGTGGCCAAGCAGATGATCAGGGCTGCCAAGTGACAGAGTAGACACAGAAAAAATAAGATTTTTTGGTTTGGAGGTTTTTAAGGAAGGGCTAAGTTGTGACATTTGGGTAGAAGTCTGGGGTTCTCAAATTCCCAACAGCTGAGGGGGTGACAGAGCCAAAAGTGGCCAGAGGCCAGTCCCAGGATGGCCCTGGTGAGCACAGGACACCTGCAAAGCTTTGCTGACACCTTCATTACAATTATAACGCACTTAACTATGCACCTCATTAAAATTAATATCATATCAGAATCAGTCATTTCAGTTGCTGCTAGTGGGTGCAGACCAATTTCTGTGCTCTGTGCTTCTCCTCCTGTGTTTTTAGCCATCAGGGTGCTTGGAGTTCCAGCTTCCAGTGTTATGCTGATGACACATCCCTGTGATTTTTTTTCTTTTCTTGACTACTCAAAGCCATTTAATCTCTTTGAATTTACTTTGGATGTCAACATTTTGAAATGTCTCTATGAAAATCTGTCACCATCCTCCTAATGTTTTACTTCATTTCTTTTGCCATCTGAGCTGTGCTTCTTGAAGGCAAGGAATTGCCCTTTTTTCAGGATCATGTTACACATTCTGTTTACCAAGTCATCTTTTTATTGCTTGGAAACGTCTCCCAAACCAAATGCACAAAGAGAGAGAAATTTAAAAGCTTATCTTTGTAGCACATTTTACTTTCCCCTGGATTTACCCCTGACAGAATTCACTTGCAAACAAAACAGCCTTTGATTCAACTCTTAAAAAATGAATAATTGGTTTCTAGCTCAAGAGCATGGGCCAAATCCATTCCTTCTTTTGCAACTGGCAGTGCAATTTGCTTCTGATTTAATTTTAAATTGCACCTCCCCTGGATTTAGCAGGTTGATTTAAAGTAAGAGCCCATGTTTCTGAGTGCCTGAATACTCTTGGTATCTCAATATTTGAGCAGTCTCCTTGAGATCCTTGAATAATTTGGCTTCCAAAGTTTGAAGTCAGGAATTTTTGGTCATGAAATTTTAATGGGAAATTATCGTTGATCTGATAAAAATTGGAAGCTTTTTTAATAACAAGGTACAATCTTTTCTACTGTTGTATTAAAATTCTTAGAATAAAAGATTTTTTTAAAGTGAAGGGAACATTTGGGGATAGGAAATAAAAATAAAGAGTGGATAGATTGTCACTGGAAACAATATCCTAAAGTGATGAGGTGTAGTGTTTTTTAAGCTGGGTAATTAATATATGAACTAGATGTTGGGAATTGATGAATTTTTACCTCTCACATCCAGCTCTACAAAGACTCTGTCACAACTCCATCGGGGTAACTCTGGTTCTGTATTAGACACAGGAATTTTTTGGAGAAAGAAGTCTTTAAATGAAGTTTTAGATATTGTTACCAGCTGATATCTGCCTAGATCTGTTGTGGTAATCCACCTTCAAAATTTTGCTCCAGGTACCACCTACTGCCTAATTTCCATTTCCTAAGAACTACAATAAACCAGAAATCACATTTTTATCTTATACCACGACACTGAATTGGTCTCTTTGACCCCTTGTAGGTTATGATGTGGAAAGTGCCTTGTTATTTAGTAGATGAGATGTCCCCAGCATTGGAGAAAGAAGGAATGTTTGTGTGTGATGCCCTGTGCTTCTCCATGCCATTTGAAAATATTGATCACGGAAGCTTCTCTTGCCTCCAGGAAGCTTGAGGGGTAAACAGAAACACCCTTAAATGACTTAGACCCTTCATCTCAGATTAAAGCCAAAAATTTGACTGGGGCAAATGGTTTTCCATGTCAGCAACCATCCCTTGAGAGCCTCTTCAAGGGTTATTCTTCTTCTCCCCTTATGAAGCAATTCCACTGAAAATTGGTGTATGTATATCCTGACAATTTAAAAAGAAATCATTTATAGGCAACAACTTTCTCTCATGGGTTCAGCATTTAAAATCCTGTCCTCTTCTTTATTACCTATTTTTTGGGTTAATGAGAAAATAAGATTTCAGTATCCATTCCTGCTGCCATCATGAAAAAAACACTTCAGACAAAATGCCCTGAAAGGCTCACCTGAGCAATCACCTGTGCTCCTCTGTGAGCTCTGTCACACTCCTGCTCTGGCTCTGCTCTGTGCCACACCAAGCTCCAGCCACCAGAGGTTGTGTTGTGGCAGCTGATTTGTTATGTCCAGCTGTGATTATGGGTGATGAGATCCTGCTTGTCTCCTCTTACCATGTCTGAGCCTTTGCTCTCATCCCGTGAAATGCTCCTTCTGAACTGGCAAATTGCAAGGATACTGCCTTGTCTTATATAAAACACCATTTTAATTTTTTCCCCTTTTTTTTGTTTTGTTTTCGTGGGAGTTTTTGGTGGGGTTTTTTTATTGTTTTTTTGGTTTTTGGTTTTTTGGGGTTTTTTTTGGTTTTTCAGTTTTTGGTTTTTTGGGATTTTTTTTGTTTGCTTGTTTTGTTGTTGTTGTTGTTGTTGTTGTAGTTGTTGTTGTTGTTGTTTTCCTGCAATGCCCACAGGAAATCTAATTAAGTACTGGAACTATCTTTCATAAAACAAACACTGCCATCAATGTCACCACAGGTCAGACTGGGCTGTAAACTTGCTCACTCAACTGCATGAATCACAAAAATATATCTAATTGATTAAAAAGCAGTGGGATCTGGTTTTCCAAGTTACCCCAGGGCTTTTGAAAATTCCTTTTCATGAGGGATGAAATCAGAAGTCGAATCTGCCTTCAACAAGGAACCACTTTCTTTGTCTGTCTTTGCTACATCCTCTTTCCTAAGTCACAGGATTCCTGTTGAGTCACAACTGACATTATTAACTCCAGAGAACAGACACTGCTCTCTACCCACAACCTCTGATGGGTCTTTTCCTCCTCCTCTTCCTCCTCCTCCCCCATCCCAGCCAAAGGACAGCACTCACCCTGAAGTCCTCCAGTGTTTCCAGAGTTTTTGCTTTTGTGGAGCAAAAAAAATGACCCTCTCCCCGTGCCTCCTGCAGACTGCTTGTTTGCATCAAGGTAAACATTTAAATGTCACCTAAATATAAAAATAGGTAGGAGACACATTGGAGAAACTTCATCTCCCCTTCACATCAACACCACTAAATGCATTGTTACAAGAGTGACTAAAACTGTCTAATAAGATCATCAGTGGCAACTGGTCAGTTAAAATGTTTTTTAATTGTGACTTGAATGTGTTTATCAACCTCTTTTTGTGACATTAAAAAGACAGCAAGAGAAACACATGGAGACATTGTCCTCGAGGGAAAGGATTAATCATCAGTGAGTGAGCAGGCCTAAGCAGATGGTCAGCTATGCTTTCCTCAAGTCATTTCTTCCATCCACCATTCAGTGCCACTGCCAGAAATGAGCAGAAGTGTTATCTTGACATTGAACATCTTTATAATAAAATCACTAATTGGCGTCTAATACCAAAGGCTTCGTGGCTGTAAAACTGCAGCAGGGGTAGCAAAGTGGTTGACTGGGCTGCATTTTAATAAATGCTGTTTTCCAAATCCTTCCTGGGTGCTGTCCACACTGTGCTGTCACTGGGAGACCCCTCTGCTGTAAAATTGTGTCTGTGTTAGCTCCAAACACAACAACCAGCAGGGTTTTAACATCACAGCACAAGAAAGGGACACTGCCATTGTCCTGCTATTTTTCATGTATTATAAGTAAGGCTAATATTTCACAGGGGATGTTCTTTAGGATTTAGTTCTCGGGTTTTTCCTGTCTTTTTGGCAACCAGAAAGAGTCTGTCATAATAAATTATCGCTTTTGGTCTTGGAAATGTATTTTTATGAAAGCTCGAAATGTGTCAGCATTGGACAGCCATGAAATTCTCATGGTTTGTTAAGGATTTCTCTCTCTTTTATGCTTCTCACTTTAGCCAGGAGCATTTAGAGAAAATATTTCTTTCCTTAATAACCATCCACTTTCTTTTTAAGGTACAATCAATTCTAGGCTGGAAAGAGTTACATATTAGAGCAGTTGTGTGAATATAGTTGTTTCTAATATAATTTAGATGTGTGGTTCTTGTTTCCTTCACCCATTTTTTTTTTCGTTTAGCAAATCTTCCATCACATGGATAGTGAGAGCCAGATTCTGGCTTCAGACCAGATCCAGTCTGGAGTAAGTCAGACCCTCTGGGCTGTGTTTTGGTGTGGCTGAGGCCATGCAGTCACTCTCTGGAGAGCACCTTTAGTGGTGTTTGACCCCAAAATATCCAGTGTGACACTGCTGTGCTGGAAACTGGGCCTGATCCCAGGTTCCTTTAAAGCAACAGAAAGAATCTTGTACACAGTCACAGGCTCTCAAACCAGGTTTTTCAGTCTTTCACACTGAAATTTGAAATTTGCAGAGAGAGGGTTAATGCCTGGAAAATTATATAAATATGTTATGTCATAATATTACATGTCCCAAAATATTGGTAAAGGGTGTTTTTCCCAGAGATTAGAGCATTAGCGAAAAAATAATGATTAACCTTTAAAATCAGATTGGCATTTCCTTTTTCTCCAAATGTGGAATTAATACGCATTTTTTAATCATTAGTGTAATTTTCAGGATGATACTTTTGTTCTTTTGGCTGTTGAACTGTTACGGCTGCTAGTAACCCTTCAAATTGTTTGCTTCATTCAAGCATTCTTTTTTGAATAATTCATTAGGCATTATTATCCAAGCGTGGAACACCTCATTTAGCACTGGTGATCTTTTCCTTATGTGTAGCTGACAGGCAATCAAAGTTTTTATCAGTGCAGAAAATTTGCAATTCAGAAATGTAGTTGCAGCAATTAGTAGCTATCAGGTAGCAGAGGAAGGACAGCTTCATAAAAAGAGAGAGCTGAATGAGCTCAACTGATGTTAGCACAAAAGTAATGGATAAAACTAACCAGCTGTTTCTAAATTTACCAAATGGAACATTCCTTTTCCCTCAGAATAGAGGCTTTAATTAACTTTGTGTTATGTGTGGCTTCACCAAAGGAGAAGTGAATGGGTGACAGAATATTATCCCTCTTTCAGTGCCCTTCACCTGCATTTGTAACTGTATTGAGGTGCCCTGGGGATGCACAGCTCCCTCCCTGCCCCACTGCAGGACAAACCTCCAGGTTTCTCATTGCTCACCTTAGGCCCACTGGAGAGCAAAAAGCTTTTTTTTAATTTGTGGCAGATTTTTTCTCTCTCTCTTTGTGCACAAGTGTTGATGCCTTTTTGCTGCTGCAGGAAGCTTGCTGGAGTTTGGGCAGCAGAGGTGTTTCCTTGAGCTCCTGTCACCCTGATTTTTGCAGGGTTCTATGTCTTTACTTCTGTAGTAGAAGTTCCCATGCATTTTCTACAAACACAGTCCTTGTTTTCATAACCAGCCAAAATTGTTTTGAACTTTTAGATTGTTTTTCATTCCTTTCCTCTGGGGCGGAGAAAGATGATTGACCATGTCTTTACCCTGTGAAATTATAGAGGTGTTAACCTCTTTGACCAATACATGATTTTCTTTAAAAAAATATAAATATAAGAGAATAAAGAAAGGCAAACCCTTTTTGTAGTCCTGCCTGGTAGTCCTGACTACTGCTCTAAAGTCTGTGTGCTTCTTTCATGTCCAACAGTGCAACAAGCTCCCAGTGCAGCTCCTGCAGTGACCCTCAATAGCAGAACACCAATAACTAGTTTTAGGAAATAGGGTGGGAGGAGAGGTGGTGGAAGCAGGAGGAAGGAATGAACTCTTGATTTCATATTTTATCAATTATTCTGGTTCATTCCCATCTTGTGGGTCAAGTGATGTTTGTGCTGGATTTAGTCCAAGGACTCATATTCTGGAAAGCTGAAAGAGAAGAGGAAAGCCTTTATGGCACTTACCATCTACAGTGCTCACTGGAGTCCTGGGCATTGGTTTTCTTCCTGGGATGTCTTATCTGCTTTGCAATGGGTTTTTTCAGGCTTTAACTTCAAAGACACTTGTCCTGCTAAGGGGATCCCAGGGCCTCACATGCTGTTGAGGCTCTGATTGGCTTGTAACTGAATAACTGGCACGGCTCCATCACCTCCTCCTATCATTTTTGGAAGTAAGATTGCTTCCTGACCTCCCTTGTAGTTCTTGTTTGAAGGAGAAGTGTCCTGGCACTGGATTCCAGACAGGTTCTGCATCAAACAGCTCAGCCCAGGGAGGTGAGGAAAGCCCTTTCCACGTGGGCTGAGCACACCCTGGCCACAGGGCAGGGAGGAGGGAAGGCTGGATCCCCTTCTGAGCTCCCTCACTCTCCCTGGGGACAGAGGCTGCTGAGGGCATTTACTGGGACAGATCTCCTGAAAGCAGCCCTGGCAAAGCTTGTGGCTCCACTCCTGTCCTGTCTCATGGCCTCCCATGATTCAAAAACACTCTTGTGCTCTTTAACACGTGTCCTTCAGTGGGCAAGTGGGAGGAGAACACCCAAAGTGCAGCACAGCCCAGCTGATCCAGGAGCAAGGAGGGATGTGGAGCAAGGCACTGCTTGGAATACTTAGATATATGTATATATATATATA
>VZTZ01000158.1:86046-111039 GCA_013400955.1 Drymodes brunneopygia
TATTATATACTAATATATAATAATGTGTCATGGTGATGGAGACTGCAAAACCTGGGAGCAGACACAGGGAATTTGTCCCAGTGTAATTTAGAAGCATTCAACAACTCCTGTCTGTGTGCTTCCTGTGGGTGCACAGTATTTCCATCATGCTTTCAAGCAGGTTTTGAGGCACACACGGGGACTGTACCATTATTTTATCACTGTGCTATCTGCCTCCTCTCAGCGAGATGAACCGAGGCTGTGTTTCACAGGCTGTTCCTCCCCCTGACAGCAGCCACAGGGCTCAGGGAGCTGCTGGAGCAGCGTGGGCCATCCCCAGCACAGGCTCCCATCTGGGGAGGCACTGGGGAGGCTGCAGAGGAGGCAGGTGTGCAGCTGCCAACCCCCACTCCCCAAGGGAAAGCTCTGCATTCCCAGCTAAAGGAACCTCCTGGCGTGTTCCCCCGTCTCAGGGGCCTGCCTGGCCTTTTGCTGACAGCAAAATTTCCTCAGGATTTCCACAGCCTGACATCTCTGCTCACAACCCCTTTTTTTTTCTGAGCAACGTTAATGTCTGCTGCAGGTCTGGCAGGTGCAGGGTCCCCTGATTGTGTCTGCATGGCCAGCCCTGATTCAAAGAGCCCTCCAACGTCTGGGTTTGTACCTGGGCAGTGCACACACCTCCTTTTCTCCTGGAAGGAGGGCACTGCTCACTCCTGAGCTCCTGGCCAACCATCTCCTGGCAAGGAGAAATGTCCAGTTAGGAAATTTGCCATCACTGTGAGCACTCATCAGCACCACTCCTGATGGAGCTGGATGGCATTTGCCAGTCTGAATTTGTCCCTGGTGCCACAGGCACGACCAAAGCTCTTCTGTATCCCCAGCAAGGAGACACCTACCTCCAAAAAGCCAAAAATAGTGGCTCTAAACTGGACTGAAGTGGCCATCTGAGGTGGTGAGAGGCAGCACAGGGGGGATCCAGCCACGGTGCCAGGCAGAGGGAAGGTCTGGGCTGATGAGCTGCTGTGGCAGGGAGCTCCCCAGCCCTTGGCAGCCAGTGAAGCATGCCTAACCTGATGGCACTGATTACTCATCCCTGGCACTCGTGTCCCTGCCCCAATTCATTGCTCAGAATTAAATAAGATTGTGACAACACGCTCAATTCATAATAAAAAAAATAAACGTGTGATCTCCCTGTGATCTGTACCCCAGCTAGCTACTTAATTAGCGTTTTTGAATATAAATATTATATTAAAATAACAGTTGATCATCACTAGATTTGTGTCCCAGCTGGTTCTCTCTGCCAGCAAATGCTGAGAGGCTTCTGAAATCCCACATTTTTTGTGATGCCACAAATATATGTGTATTGATTTTAATGTTGGGAGAAGCTAAAGAATTTTAGGGAAGGTAAACAGAGAAAGCTCGGAGTTGAAAATCCTGAGATTTTTTTTTTTCCCCAAGACTTGAAACTCTCATCATTTCCAATTAAACAAGCCAGTATAGCTCATTTGGATTGTGAATTAACAGGTGCTTCTAAGACTGAAAGAAATCATCTTCTGCACCCCCTGGCTTTGCGAGAGAGTGGAATTAGACCCAAAGTAGAGCTCCTAATGTTTCTTCATTTTTTGTGAATTTGTTTTTTTTTGAAGGGGGGATTTTTTTAATGGAAGCAACTCGATGTTGTAGCAAAATTAGGCTCCTACAGTGAAACACAAGAGTGAATGAGAATGGTCAATGAGGTTACTACCTCTATAATTTCACAGGATAAAGACATGGTCAATCATCTTTCTCCGCCTTAGGGGAAAGGAATGAAAAACAATCTAAAAGTTCAAAACAATCTTGGTCAGTTACAAAAACAAGGACTGTGTTTATAGAAAATGCATGAGAACTTCTACTACAAAAGTAAAAACATAAAACACTGCAAAAATCAGGGTGAAATTTGGAGTCTCTTGCAAGGTTTGTGGTCCTAAATCTACAGCACTGCAAGAGGGAAGCTGTCACACTGTTGGACATGAAACACGCAGACTTTTCAGCAGCAGGTCAGGGACCACTAGGCAGGACCAGAAAAAGGGGCCTGCCTTTCTTTATTTTCTCATATTTATATTTTTCTAAAGACAATTGGTCAATGAAGTTAGCACCTCTATAATTTTACAGGATAATGACATAGTCTATCATCTTTCTCTGCTTTAGGAGAAAGGAATGAAAAACAATCTAAAAGTTCAAAACAATCTTGGTCAGTTACAAAAACAAGGACTGTGTTTATAGAAAATGCATGGAAACTTCTACTACAGAAGTAAAAATATAAAACACTGCAAAAATCAGGGTGAAATTTGGAGTCTCTTGCAAGGTTTGTGGTCCTAAATCTACAGCACTGCAAGAGGGAAGCTGTCACACTGTTGGACATGAAACACGCAGACTTTTCAGCAGCAGGTCAGGGACCACCAGGCAGGACCAGAAAAAGGGCCTGCTTTTCTTTATTTTCTCATATTTATATTTTTCTTAAGACAATCGTGGATTGGTCAATGAGGTTCCCACCTCTATAATTTTACAGGGTAAAGACATGGTCAATCATCTTTCTCCGCCTTAGGGGAAAGGAATGAAAAACAATCTAAAAGTTCAAAACAATCTTGGTCAGTTACAAAAACAAGGACTGTGTTTATAGAAAATGCATGGAAACTTCTACTACAGAAGTAAAAATATAAAACACTGCAAAAATCAGGGTGAAATTTGGAGGTCTCTTGCAAGGTTTGTGGTCCTGAATCTCCAGCACTGCAAGAGGGAAGCCCCTGCTGCACGGTGCCAATAAATGACATTGAGAGGCTTTTGTTTTCTGAAAATCCCCCCTTTGCTTCCTCCTTCCTCAGCAGAGGAAGTGGCTGAGCACCAGCACTTATTCAACACATCTCTGGGTATTGTTGTTATTGTTTTGGCAGAGGTTGGTCTGTGTTCACTCCCACCTGGGTGTGGAGATGCCAGCATGATGAATTGTCCTCTGAAACTGAACCAAGCCCTCTGATAAATACTCCAGTTATGGGGAAGGACTCCCCTGGCCAGTGAAAAGTTTTAGAGAACCTTAACTCAGATGGATCTACTGGCCAAGAACGGCGAATTCCCCAAAGAAATTTCTCTCCTAAACCTTCCTGATAATTTAGAAGGGACTCTGGCCATGACTGAGGTCATGATTGAGCAAGCAGAGAAGGAGAGCAAAATCCCCCAGTGGCTGTTTCCCAAAAACTGCCAGGTACCCATTCCCACGCCCAAGACACGCCGTTCATTCTGCTCTCATGGCTTTTTCTAAGGGCGGTTTCTTTCTTCTCTAATTATTTTTTCACAAATCAAACGAAGTCATTACACAGTCATAGAGCATTAATCACCTTATGTAACCTCGTAGCAGTGACACACAGGAATATAAGTAATAAAAATAATAAGGCATGATGGTGGTGATGATGCATGTGTGGAAGGAGCTGCAAGGCAAGGAAATTGCTGGGGATGTGTCACCACTTTCTCAGGTGCATCACAGAAGCTTAAGGAAAGTCATGGCACCCTGAGGTTCTCTAAAACACCTGAGATGCAATCCATCTAAAATTCAGCAGAAAAGCCATTTATGTATTGCTAAGGATCAGTTATTTTGTAGGTATAGATTTGAGTGATAACTGAAGCACTAAAGAGTAGAAAATATATTTTAAATAAAGAGATGGACAGCTATCAACAGCCTTTCCCTTGCTGTTATTCAGTGCCTTGGTTAGAGCAGAACACATGCTCTGGGGAGGATTGAGCTTTCCTGTTTCTCTGCTCCTGTTGGGGTTCAAAGAAAGAAAGAAAGAAAAGAAAGAAAGAAAGAAAGAAAAGAAAGAAAGAAAGAAAGAAAAGAAAGAAAGAAGGAAAGGAGGAAAGAAAGAATGAAAGAAAGAAGAAGGAAAGAAAGAAGAAGGAAAGAAAGAAAAAGAAAGAAGGAAAGAAGGAAAAGAAAGAAAGAAAGAAAGAGAAAGAAAGAAAGAAAGAAAGAAAGAAAGAAAGAAAGAAAGAAAGAAAGAAAAAGAAAGAAAGAAAGGAAGAAAGAAAGAAAGAAAGGAAGAAAGAAAGAAAGGAAGAAAGAAAGAAAGAAAGAAAGAAAGAAAGAAAGAAAGAAAGAAAGAAAGAAAGAAAGAAAGAAAAAAGGAAAAGGAAAAAGAAAAAGAAAAAGAAAAAGAAAAAGAAAAAGAAAAAGAAAAAGAAAAAGAAATCCTGCCTGTTTTCAAATCCCTGTGAATGGGTTAATGCTGTTGCTAGGAAAAGATTTGCCCTTTTATTTTACAGATCTGAAGGGAGGTGATGTTGACAGTAAGGAGCAGAGGCCCGGCAAGGTTTTAAGTTTTTGTGTGACTTTTATTGCAGGGAAAGAAAGGGCATTGACAACAACAGCTGCCTGTAGCACAGCTTCCCCTCCTTTTTTTTTTACACTTGATTTCTAATATGGATTCCAGGCATGATTCAGCAAACAGAAGGAAGAAGATTTTTACAGACATGGACTGGCAGGATCAGAAAAAAATGATGCAAAAAAAACCAACCCTGGAATAACATAATGGGCTTTCTTCGACACATCTGAAAATCTAAAAAAATCTAAAATTTGGATCTTAACGATTTGGATAAACCTTCATTTGTAAGAGTTTTCTGGGTCTCCTGCTTTAACTGCAGAGTCATTTGCTGGCAATGCAGGCTTGGTCTGATGGGGCTCTGGTTCAGAGAAGGTCCCAGCTCACCTCGAGCCTCAGAATGAAAAAGATAAAACCACTGAATTGCACGATTTGGAGATTCATTGTGCTCTTGTTTAAGGACATGGCAAATAGACAGAGGAGGATTTTGTGATTCAGAAATGCCTGAAGTGGTGCTGACAGCTGCTGGACTTCCTCCCTCCCTCCCTCCTTCTTAAGTAAGTGCTCCCTTTCCAAATCTGGGACAACGTTTTTAAGCTTGAGGAAGAGATTTTTAAAGACAACAGTAAACCTCAGGAGCTCCTCCAGCCTATCCTCATGCCCCAAGAGAAGGGCAGCTGTTTCTAAACCTTATCTACAGGATTGAAACAGGTCTAGACACAAGGGAGTCACCTTCAGCAGCTCTGAGGAATAAGGGCTGGCTGCACATTGAGCTGAAATCACACCGGGCACACATAAGTACAGGAAAAGAGGAGGAAAAAAAAAGACTTCTGGAACAGGCAGGAACTTGATCAGTGTGGGAGTGATTGATTTTTTCTGATCGTTGGGAGAGTTGGTGGTTGTTGTGTTTTGGTTAGAACAGCTGACATTCAGGTATTGTTGAAATCTAATGGACAGTGGATAATCTCCAGCAATTTAAGTGTGAATTCAAATGATGAGTGTCTCCCTTTGTTGAAATGGTGGCACAGCCAGGCGAGGTCCTGGGTGGCTGAAAAAGGGAAACTTTGCTCCCATTTTTTAAAAGGGAAGGGACCCTGGGAATTACCAACCTGTCAGCCTCTCCTCTGTGTCTGGGGAGCTCCTGGAACCCTCCCAGCAGCTCTGCTGGGGCACTTGGACACCAGAGAGGTGGCTCAGGACAGCCAGTGTGGCAGTTCCTGCCTACCCAACCTGCTGGGCTTCTAGGATGGAGTGGCTGCACCTGTGGGCAAGGAAAAAGCTGCAAATGTCACCTTTCTGGGCTTCTGTAAGACATGGTGCCCCAAAATCCTTCTGGCTGAATTGGAGAGAGATGGATTTGGAGGAGAGAAGGCTCTGGGGACACCTCATTATGGCCCTTCAAAGCTTATAAGAAATAAAGGAAAGAAGTTTTAAGCCAGGCCTTGTTGGGATGGGACAAGGGATAATTGTTTAAACCAAAAAAAGGAGAGATTTAGCTAGCTAGAAGGAAGATATTTTTTACAATGAGGGTGGTGGAACACTGGTGCAGAGAACACTGATTCCTCAGAGAGGTGATAGTTGCCCCAGAAAGGTGATAGTTGCCCCAACTCTGGGAACATTCAAGGGCAGCTTGGATGGAGCTCTGATGATGTGGTTGAAGGTGTTCCTGCCCATGGCAGGAGGTTGGATGAGATGACCCTAAATGTCCGTTCCTGCCCAAACCATTCTTGTATTCAATGTCACCAGTAGAAATAATTTATGCAGCTGATAAAAGCAATACTGTATTGACAACAACATTGGAATGAAGCCTGTGAATTCTGGATGGCAGCACAGGCTGCCACAAAGCACTTTGCAGCTTTCAATCCCCTGAAGCTTGTACCAACAGTGTCCATACCTCCTCCTTCCTCTCTGCAGTAATTGAACATTACTCTTTTATTAGGAAAAAAAAATCTATTTAAATTGGCCAGGTGAGTCCCAGTATTATGCATTACCACATGTGTCCTGTGGTGGTTTGGGACATCCAAATCCAGACACTCTGCAGGTTCAGAGGTGGAGATTGCAGAGTGCTGGTGTGTGCACACAGCTGTGAATGGAGCTACCATTCCCACACTAAAGTTTTAATAATGCTTTCATTTTCTCCAAAGATTATCAGGAATTGAGACTCATCCCCTGCGATCCCCTGCGTTAATTGTGGCTGTTTATGGTAATAACTTTCTTGATTATTTTGGATGATTTGTGTTCTGAGACTTTTCTCGTATCTATGAGTGCATCTGCATGTTTGAAGATAGGAAAATTGCTCTGGTGTATTCCTGTTAAATTGCATGGTAATAACTCTAACAATATCCCCCATAAATTATGACTGTGGAGACTGACTTACTTGTCCTTGCCTCAGCTAATTATATTTCACCCCCATCCACTTTTTTTCGTGCTGTCACTTCAGATGTGCATTTTTTGGTTCTCTGGCTCTGTGGTGGCCCTGGTGCACTCCCTGACAGCAGGGTGGGTTACAGTTACAGTGGGGAGACTTGCTGCACTGAAATGAAAGATATTTTACTCTCTTGACCTACAGCCATCCAGCAAAGGCATGAAAAGCACTCAGATATTTCATGGACGAGGATTTCTGACACATCATTCAAATGCCCAAAATTGGGCACATCTGGGGACAGGTTTGGTGCAGAGGCAGTCCAGACAGGTCAGACACTTCACCACCTTTTTATTTTTAGGGCTGGGCTACTGGAGTCAAGCCCAGCACGAGGACCAGGCTCTGTGGGTTCTGCACAGGGAGGAATGGGTTGCCCAGAAGGACAAGCCCTAATATTTTGCCCCTTTTGAGGTGTTAAACCCCTGGGAACCTGAAGGGTGGGATTGTGCCTCAATCTGTGCCCATTGTTCTCCAGAGCTCAGCTGCACTCCCAATTTTGGCTCATTCTTTATGTTAAAGACCCAGAAGTGCCTGATGTGTGTTTAAGTCCCTCCTCAGCCTAAAAAGATCCAAAATGTCACTCCCCAGGAGAACAACTGAGCCTAGGCAGCACCCAAACTACAGCCAGCCTTCCAGCTAAACTTCTATTTATTTTTAAAAGCAATTTTCCCTTGAAAATACCATTATTCTGAACAACACTGGGCTGCTGGGTTTGTTCAGGATGGGTGGGTGGGTTCAGAGAGCAGCCTTGCCTTGGCAGAGCAGCATTTTGGTGAAGATTTTGGAACCATTTTGGCTGGCTGGGTGTCCTGTGGGGCTCCAGAGGACACAGTGTCCCCATCCCCATGGCTTCTGCTGCTCTGTCCCAGAGGGGCAGTGCTGCTCTTCAGAGACCCCTTTATTTGAGGGCAAAGTATTCCATTTTTAACACCATGAGTGCCATGGTACCAGAAATTATGTAGCAAGGGAGGGAAGGTGTGTTCCCTCACTGAGAATGCCAAGCTCACCACCTACACCTCTGCCATTCACATTTTTTCCTTTCTCAGGCATTTATAGCTCTCTGTACTTATATTTATACTCTATATTTATAGCTCTCTACCCATTTTTCCTTCCATGTCCTTCTTGCAAAAAAAAAAAAAAACAATAAAACAATTAAAACATCTCAAGGGGAGGATGATTTTTTTTTCTTTGTCGAAACACTTCTCTGCTTGATAAACATGAGCTATTTCAGTCAGATTTAAACACACCATTTCCAAAACATTTACCAGTTATTCTGGTGCCATTGTTACTGTCTCAGCCTTTCTGTTCTCTCTCTGGCTTCTTTTACTGTCACATGCTATCAGAGCACCTCAGCATCTCAGGCATAAAATCAATAGCAAAAGTAAAATCTCTACAGGGGTTCATTCTCTCTGGCAATGCTCCCTTCTCACTGGTAAAAATTTTTTTTCTTGAGTCAGGGCTTTTTTTTCAGTTTTGAAGAGCGAAGAGGAAAATGTTTAACAATATTTGTGGTGTTTGCATCTTGTGAGCTGCAGCCACAAAAAAAAGGGCACGGAGAGGTACCAGGAGCATCTCCTGAAACTGCCCAGTGAGGTGGGCATCCGTGTGTCCTCATGGGCTGGGGACAAGGACAGGGCTGGGTTGTAATTTTGGACATGAAAGAAGTGGGCATCCATGAGTCCTCATGGGCTGGGGACAAGGACAGGGCTGGGTTGTAATTTTGGACATGAAAGGAACACGCAGATTTTTTAGTAGTAGTTCAGGAGTACACAGGCAGGACCAGAAAAAGGCCCAGCCTTTTATATTTACTTTTTCTTAAGACAATCGTGGATTGGTCAATGAGGTTATCACTTCTATAATTTCACAGGATAGTGACATAGTCAATCATCTTTTTCCACTTTAGGAGAAAGGAATGAAAAACAATCTAAAAGTTCAAAACAATTTAGGCTGGTTACAAAAACAAGGATTATGTTTATAGAAAATGCATGAGAAATTCTACTACAGAAGTAAAAACATAGAACACTGCAAAAACCAGTGTGACAGGGCTGGCACAGGCTCTGCCCCAGCACCTGTGGGATCACCTGCAGCCAGGCTGGGTGGCCTTTGCACCACAGGGTCCCCAACACCCCCAGGGCTGCTGTCCCCAAAGGGGTCAGCATAAACGCCCTGTGTGAGCCTCATCTGGCTTCCACACCTTTCCTGAAAAGTTACATTTCTGTTAAATTCAGAATTTAAATTCAAACTTTTGTTTGTTTCTTAAGCCCTCTCTCACATCTGCCTGTCAAAAGCACTTCACAGGTTGATTTGCCTCCTCCACACATTTTTGCCATGTTTTTCTCCCTCAGGAGTCTCTTTTTCAGGATAAATAGATGTTATTTAGTTTCTCCTCATAGGGAAGCTCTTCCATGCTTTGGAACATTTTCATGTCTCTTGCCTAAAACTTCTCACTCTCCCTTTTGCAGTGAGAGATCAGGAGGGCAAAGAATTGCCTCAGGTAGGGATGCACCAAGGGTTTGAGCAATGGCACAGTGATGTCTGCTGCTTCTGCTGTCTCTGATTTCATCTTTCTGTGCACGGGGACACGGATGAAACCCCTCTTAATAACGCTGCCAATGTCACTGTAGAGTTTTCTTTTGTATTGTCATTGGTGCTGCATTTTAGAAAGGCAGAAGTATTTTTAGTAAAGCGTGAAGCATTAAAGCAGGTGCTGCATCTCTCAGTTTCACACTTTAACCCAAATGGCTTTCTGTGCCATTAGCTTCATGCAGCCCTGCTGAAAAGAACCATAAACTACTATCTGGGCTAGTTTTTTTCCACATAAAATTTCCAGCAGCAGCAGCAGCATATGTGCTTGTTGTGTAGCTGGGGCTGGTCCAGGGCATGCAGAAATGCATTGGATGGGATTGTGCCCGAGTTCCCCCACAGTGCTGTGCTCATGACAGCTGCCCAAGGGCTCACAGGGGTTTTTTTTCAGCAAATCTAACATTGATGGGCAGACCTATACGTTCAAGGGGTCCAGAGTAATTTAATTGCCACCCCTCCCACACCAGGATGGATTTTCCTCTGGGCTCACGCTCAGGTTGTTTGTGGTGACAGCCTCTGCAAAGGTGAGAGCTGACACTGATAGCATTAGGTCAAAATGTTTCTAAAATCACAGTAGCAGCATGTTCTAAATGTAATTATCTTTTTGTAAACATAATTATTTGGTAGGAGGGCATTATGGAAAGGGGAGCTAAAACTTATGCTTGGATGGAAACAAAGGGAACTAAAACTTATGCGTGAGTGGAAACAAAATACAATAGAATAATATTGAGTTAGTGATTAACAAATGATCATATGGAAGTTATGTAAGTGTTGCTTTGTTGGACACAAAACAATCAGGTAACTCAGGAGCTCAGCCACCAAGGCTGGGCAGAGAGCAAAAAGAGCCCCAGCCTCTCTTTATTCTTATATTGATACCTTTTTACAGACAGTTATGGATTGGACAAAGAGGTTCCCACCTCTGAAATTCCATAGGTGAGAAACACAGCCCATCACATTCTCCAGCCCAGAAAGAAGAATGAAAAACAACACCCAAAGTACAAAACAATCCTTGGCCGGTTATAGAAACATGGATTGTTTACACAAAATCCATGAGAACTTTTGCTACCAACTCTAAACACAGCACTCTAAAAAATTAGGGTGACATGTAAGTAAAAGGTATAAATATGTTTCGATTTTGAAATCATGTGGAACTCCAGATTTGGCTTTGTACCCCGGAGTTCCAGAGCCCTTTAATAAAGCACCTTCACGTAATCATTCTGTGATTCTGTGTTTCCATGCTAACAACACCAGCACCCGTTCCACCTGCAGCTCCTCCCAACCCAGCCCTCCTTAGTGCCACCCACCTTGTGCCAGCCTGCAGCAAACAGAGCTGGAGATGCAATTTTCAGCAGTGACACTGATGTGGGTTAACCCAAAGTTTGGGAATCTGAGCTAGAAGAAAGCTGATCCTTCAGAAGCTGCAGGTTATCCATCCCTGGAAAACAAGAGTTCCCATGGATTTCCCTCAGTTGTGCTGGGGGCAGCAGCCTCCTCTGGCTCCTGGTTCTTTTACTGCTGGTCCTGAAGCAAGAATATTTCAGCCAGATTAGAAAATCTGAGACATCACTTTGTCCTGCTGATTGGCAGCTTTTGCCTGTGCAGTAAGTGCAGGATATTTCTCAGGGTGCTTTGCAGTCACCTCTGAGTGCTCAGCAGAGCAAACCACAGCCTCACACACAACTTCTTCTCAACTGTGTCACTGCTGCTGGAAGCCTGAGAGACAAAATTCATGTGCTATCCCAACCCACAGCCCATTTCCCAGTTTATTCCATGCTGCAGGAGCACTGGCCTGGCCTGTGTTGTGTTCCAGGAAAGGTGTGGGCAAGACTGAAGCTTTATGAGCTGCTCTTTGTCTTTGCCATGGTGAATCAATTCTATTTCCTTGCTTTTCCACTCACTCCCAACAGAAAAGTGAAGCCTGTTGTGATGCTGCAAGGTTTGAACTTGGGATCATTTGCAATAGCAATGTTCATTCACTATTATTCTGTTGAAGCAATGTAAAAAGACAAGGCTTAATTTGTGAAATGGGCCATCTGTTCCCATGCAAACTGCAGAATAGAATGCACAAGTATTTCAATTAATACAGCAAACCATCTTTAAGCAATACGGATGATTTGGTGTAAATTTTTGACTGCAGGAGACACCATCATCCTTTGCTCTAATTGTTCTTGATTTTACCTTCTTATCCTTTTATTTAAAGGAAAGGAATGGCAACTTGTCTCGCTGGGAGAAAAGTTTGCTCATAGGTGGATCAGGAATAATTAGACCCAATGGTGCTGCAAACTCCAGCAGACAGGATATCTCCATCACAGAGAGCAATGTTGTCATTTCTCTGACCATCCTCCCATCAATCCATCCATCAACAAATTAAAGCTGGCTAAAGAGCCACTTATTCTGAGTGCTTTTTACCCTGATTGCTGTCAATCTAGGTAAATAAACATTTTCCCTAGGCAGAGTTTACATATTTAAGCATGTTTCAGGAGGCAGTTCCCTTGCTACTCACACATCCAGCAAACCACACGTGTTTGTTGCTGTGTTTCCTGACTCACCTCACCCACATTTTGCAATTCTACTGATAAAGTCCTGCTCCCTCTGCCTCCCTTTGGTTTGTCTTTGCAGATGGAGTGACTGGGATAAAGTTGCAAGAAAACTCACGGACTGAAAAATGTCCAGAAATTAAATTTATTCCCTTTTTCCGTCCTTGGAAAATGCTGGTATCCCAGCAATAATGAAACAAGGGTATGAAAGAAAAATTAAAAAGCAGAGCCTTATCAGTCAGGCTGCTTTGAGGAATGTGACAATGCTGCTGCATCTGACTCCCATCATTTAAACCACGACACCACAGATTACTTTAGGGCTTCATGATGCACATAAACATGATATAGGCAGCATTTTATTTGCTGTCTAATAAATATGGATGTGCCAGTGAATGCACTGTTGAGGACACTCATTTCTCCCTATTATTTATTTTTCACTTAATTGATACACAGGGTGGTTCACTGTCACTCTGTTGAACACAAAACAATCAGGTAATTCAGGAGGTCAGCTGGGCAGAGAGCAAAAAGAGACCCAGCTTCTCTTTATTCTTATATTGATACCTTTTTACAGACAGTTATGGATTGGACAAAGAGGTCACCACCTCTCCAATTCCATAGGTGAGAAACACAGCCCATCACATTCTCCAGCCCAGAAAGAAGAATGAAAAACAACATCCAAAGTACAAACCAATCCTTGGCCGGTTGCACAGAGCTGAAGGAGTTTGGTTCCCCCCCTCCAGCACTCACAGGGGACAGTGACAAATGTTCCCACCATAGCCAGCCTTCCTGGGGATGCTCTCTGGCGTCTGCTGCCCTCATCCTGGAGCAGCCTCACTTTTCCCAGAGGAAAACTCTTCCCATTCCCAAAATCTTGGCAGGATCCTTGAGGTGCCTCATCACCTTCCCTGCGTTTCAGCCACGGTGAGATGCTGGGTGCTCACTGTCACCCTGGTTTTACAGGGCCCCATCAGTTGTAACACTGTAGCTGTAGTTTCCCATGTTTGTTTTGTAAACATGGTCCTTATTTTTCTTATCCGGCCAGGATTATTTTACACTTGTAAAATGGTTTTTCATTCCTTTCCCTGGGGTAAAAAGAGATGATTGACCATGTCTTTGTCCTATAAACCTTTAGGGGTGTTAACCCCTTTCACCAATCTTTGACTGTCCTTAGAAACATATAAAAATAGGTAAATAAAGAAGGGCAGAGCTTTTAGTCGGTCCTACCTAAAAAATCCACTGCTACTCTGAGACCCGCGTGTTTTCTTCTGTTGCCAGCTGAGCAACAGCTCACACTGCCCACCCACTCATTAAATCTCTGCAGCACTGATATTCTGAGCAAGCCCTCCCAATTCCAGCATGGGTGGCTCCTTGCTTGTCCCCAAAGGTGGCTGAGATGGCTGATGTGATGAGGCAGGAGTGGCCTCCATCTTTTAGCGCTTGATTTCCTCATCTTGGCTCTGCATAAACACCACCACTTCTTTGCATTTATTTATACTCAAGTTTAAGTGCCTGTGCAAATTATAGCACAGACAGCCAGAACAGAAATGAGGCATTTAAATGGTAAATAAACACTGCCTGTGCATAGTGGTGCTTTTATAAATAATATCCCCTTTTAAGCTTTATTCTCTTCCGTAGAGGAGCATCACTTTTCAGAACATCTGAACCCACAAACATCACGCATCAATCTCTTTATGTGCTTATTTAAAGAGCATATCAAACTATTTCTGCAAGCAAAAGGACTAAATTATCCATGAATTCCAGATAACCAGCCTTAACCCAGAAAATGTCAACAGTTTTCTGTAATAATAGTCCCAAACATGGCAGCTGTCATGGTTGGAATGCTCCCCTTTGGAAGTGGGAAAGCCGTGCATTTCTGGGACAGGCTCACCACTGAACATGTTCTGATTTATTAGCACAATATGTTCTGTTTATGAATTTGGTCCTCTAGCAATTCCTGGATAGCTTTTGCTGCAGCCCACTAAAATGCAAAGTAATAGGAAACCTTCCAGCTTGCTTTATTCTTTAACTCCTGGCTTTCTTTGCATGATCCCTGGATTTAAAGCCACCTTCCTGGTGGTTTTTATTGCAATGTTTACAAGGCAGACCTATGAGCATCTACTAAACTCTGCTTGTTAGGCTTGTGATAATTGCTGCCCAAAGCTACCTAACAAGCAGACATCCAGCTTTGCCCCTGGAACATTTCAGTGAGGATGCAGGTGGTTCATGTACCCAGCCTTGAGCTGTTTGTTTCATGTTCATAACAAACGTCCATGGTTAAATTCTGACTGATAGGAAGCTCTGACCATAGAGAGCTGTGTTTCTGAGCCCCAGATTTTGGGAATGGTAATGACACCAAGCAATCTGTAGTGCTGCCTTTGCTCTGAACTTTCTGCAGATCCTTCACTGCAGGTAGCAGGGAAGGGGGTGTTTCTATGGTACAAGAGCAACTGGGAATCAAAAAATGCTCTAAAGTTTCTGACTCTGTCGGGGGGCTCCCAGCTGCTAACCAGTCATGTAGCACAGTCATCCCCAGCCTTTCAAGGAGTGAGTGGAAGGTGGAAATTTGTGTTTGCTGTTTCCTGAGCTCCCAAAATGCCCAGCCTGGTGAGGGCCAGCTCAGCCCAGCTTTGGTTTCCTGCCCACCCCATACTCCATATTTAACAAAAACATGTAAGGGAACTTCCCCGTGGCAAGAGGATGCAGGTGTTGGAATACTATGAAATAAGCAGTCAGGAACAGATTGGTTCAAATTGCTCACAAAGTTGATAAGACACCAGGGAGCTGCTCTGCTCTCCAGCCAGCAGCTCCCTGTGGGGAGGCAGTGATGCTGAGTGTGGCTGAGTTGTGGCAGAGCAGTTTCTGGCTCCAGGGTGGACCCAGCCATCCATGGCATGTCCCACCCTGCTGTCCCCTCTTCTCAGCAGCCCAGGCACACGTGGGAATGGATGTAGGGACAAACACCCCCTGGCCCTGTCGCTCTGTCAGACACAAAACACTCAGGTAACTCAGGAGCTCAGCCACCAAGGCTGGGCAGAGAGCAAAAAGAGCCCCAGCCTCTCTTTATTCTTATATTTATCCCTTTTTACAGACAGTTATGGATTGGACAAAGAGGTTCCCACCTCTGAAATTCCATAGGTGACAAACACAGCCCATCACATTCTCCAGCCCAGAAAGAAGAATGAAAAACAACATCCAAAATACAAAACAATCCTTGGCCGGTTATAGAAACATGGATTGTTTGCACAAAATCTCTGAGAGCCTTTGCTACCAACTCTAAACACAGCACTCTAGAAAAATCAGGGTGACATGGCCTGCTGAGGGGAGTTCCCAGGCAGTCCCCAGATGTGTTTGCAAGGTGCTGGTGTTGCTCAGTCCTGAACTCCCTGTCCTGTGCCTGTAGAAGGTGTCCCTGGCCAAAACTGTCACTCTGCCCAGCATTGCCTTTCCCTGCAGTTTTAACAAACATGATGGAAATGCCAATTGCAAGTTCTTTTCAGCACTTTGTTTGGTCTATTTTTGTCTCGTAATCAGAATATGCTGGTGGAATTCATTGTAGGTGCAGTTTTGCCATCGTGCTGTAAGATGCAGAATTGAGAAAAAATTGAGTACTGTGAGAAAAGGGCTGAGGCAAAGCACGTGAGTGTTGTACAGGCTCCTCCTAATGTGGTCTCTCAGAGTGGATAATAATATAAACATTCATCCATTAGAAAAAAAACTACCCTTTACTGCCCCCCATTAAATACATTGGCAGCCCTATTAAAACACAAGTCAGATTTGTGTTTAATGATCTTGAAAGGAAAGTAATTGCTTGAGTATTACCATTCAAATGTTCTTACAGCAGCATAGAATATTTACAGGCTGAGTGCCACTTCTGAGTGCTCTGTGGCACTGAGGAGTGCCCAGCCTGTGTGCCTGAGAACCTGGGTAGAGAGGCACCTGAGCACCTCAGTGCCTCTGAGAAACAACCCAGCAATGGGCTGCATCATGTTTCAATTTTAATAACCTCTTGAAAGGGAAAAAAAAAACATTCCAACCCTGTGGAGTCAGGGCTTGAAGAGCACAAATGCTTCCTCAGGTGAGGAGTTGTGCTGTTGCTCAGAGGGGTTGAGCTCCTTTCTCTGTAAGCAGCACCTGCCAGCAGCAGGACAGAGTCATGCTGAGGTCTGTCATGATCTGCTCTGCATTTTTGACCCCTGACAGTGTCTTAGTCAGCACCACAGATTATTGTGTCTGTAATGGATTCAACTTTTAAATATGTTTTTGTGGGAATATCCGCAAACGGAAGCTCCTCGTGACGAAGGAAGAGGGAAATGTGAAGAGGAAGCAAAAATATTTTTAATATGTTCATTTTTACAAGTCTATCAGGAGTAAAGCAGGAGAATATTTCATGAAGCACACAGCAAGAATGCCACAAAGAATATCAGAACTTTCCCTGTGGAAAAAAGTGAGGCCCAACTCCTTTTTTCCTTCTCTCCCCTATCTTGCCTATCAAGGTCTTGGTCCCTCAGGCTTCAAGAAGGATGGTTGAGGACTGGGCTCAGTGTCTGTGTCTCACCAGTGACTCTCAATAGCAGATCCTGGGGGCCAAAATTGCTGGGCAAAGTCTGCCCCTTGCTCTGTGCTCGTACAAGATCAGCTGGGGAGGCCACAGCCACCACTGAGTCCCCTGCGCCCACCTATAAACAAGATTAATTAAAAAATTACTAACGAGCTCAAAATGTCTGGGGCATTGCCTTTTGTTGGACATGCTGGTTCTGAGAGTGACAATCCTGCCATGGTGAATTAGCTTTTACAGCCTCAGTGCCACTGTCAGGTGCCATCCCATGCAGGGAGGACAGCCAGGATGTGATGGGAAGGGAGGAGGGTGAGAGGAAGGCAAACACCAACCTGTCCCAATCAAACTGGTGCCATGGGCACAGTTGGCAACAGAAGAAATACTCAGGTCTCAGGGTAGCAGTTGAATTTTTGGGCAGTACTGGCTAAAAGGGCTGTTCTTTTTTATTTTCTTATTTTTCTATGTTACCAAAGACAATTAAGGATTGGTGGAAAACGGTTAACACCCCTGAAAGTTTCCAGGACAAAGACATGGTTAATTATCTTTCTCTACCTTAGGGAAAGGAATGAAAAACAATTTTACAAGTGTAAAACAATCCCAGCCGGTTAAGAAAAACAAGGACCATGTTTACAGAAAAAGCATGGGAAACTGCAGTTATAATGTTACAAATTATGGGGCCCTGTAAAACCAGAGCGACAATGGGTCACATATTAATGTCAGAATTTGGGCAGGGTGTCTCTAATCCCTTTATCAGGTGTAATGGCCAAGGTTTCTGTAAAGGGGCAGGGCACATAGCTCATCTCCAGCACGTGGCTGACAAACTGCTCAAAGTGTTCAGGATGTGCATCTCCTGCAGAGGGTGGGCTGGGACAGATCCCTTTCTCCATCTCAGGAACCCACAAAGTGATGGTTGAAACAGTCTAGACACAATGATTCCCTTTTACACTGAGGCTTTTTTAGATCACTGTCACCACAGAAAAGATCTGTAAAGCAGGTACAAAGGTAGTTCATGTTCCTGCTGAATCTCTGGCTGATGCCAGGGGCCCTAAAAGAAGTAGGAATGAAACTTGGAATCTCTGCTGGAGTTGTGAAATTCCTGTATGAGCAAACACGAGGGAAGAGGAAGGCAGAGAACCAGGAAAAGGGAAAATATTTGCAGTTTATGCAACCTCTAACAGCAAAGAAGAGTGGATCCATCCTTCTTTGGGGTCCACACCTCTCTTTGCAGGCCTGCCCATCACTGCAGGTATGAATCCAGACCTCAGCCATGCCCGTGGCAGTCCAGCTGTGTGCCAGGCACAAACAGCTTGGCAAGGCAGTTTGCTGACCTGAGAACTGCAAGTCAGCCCCAATCCCTCTGCAGATTAGTTCATCTTTGGATCAGGATGCTCCAGGAGTCCAAAACACTTCATAGTGTTTTCTCTGGATCCTCCTGAGCCTTTCACCAGTGAACTGAAAAATATGACTGTGCTGAGTGATCTGGGATTTAGCTGAGCTCCTCATTAGAGTTTTCTGATTCCCTCATTAGTGAGCTTTAAATTTCAAGCTGGAACAGATCAGGTATGATCAACAAACCCAGGGAAAAATGCACTGCTGCAATTTGAAGATGACTTGCCTCGGTTTCAGGCCAACAGGACAGTACATCTGGATGGCACAAGTTGTTCTTGAGAGCCTGAACAAAGCTCTCACACTGTTATTGCAGCTGGGACTGGGTGTTATTCAGGGCTGATGACCAACTGGTGGTGCTAATGCTTCATTGGATGGGAGGTGAAAAAGGGTTCATCACCTCTCACTAAATATGTACATTCATTAGACAAACCCTCTGCAAATTACAAAGCAGCTCCCACCAATTAAAGGATCCAGCTCGAAGTCCCAAAAGACACTTGTGGAAAGCAGTCACACATGTGGATTCCCAAATTTCATGTGGCAGCACTTGGGTCATGAGATCTTCAAGGACCAGGCTCTTGCTCAGGACACCAAACAGTCCTTAGTCCCTATAATTCACTTCTGTGTGGGTTTTGTGTCTGTAAAATATTTATTGCCTGGGAGAGGGACTAGAAACTAACTTGTTTGCATGGAACTATGAAACAATAAATCATTGAGTGAGACAAGGCTGGGATTGAGGGAGGGTTGGCCACAGTCAGAGCCTGTGAGCTTGGCTGATTAAAGCATAATCCAAGCCTTGGTGGGTGTAGAAGGTTCTGGAGCCAGGTGTCACTCAGTGCTGCAGGCAGCACAGTCACTGACTGCCACAGAAACAGACTCCAAGAGCTGCAGGAGTGTGAAAATAAAAAGATAGCCCTGTTACTTCCATTTATTCAAGGAAGTGATACTCCTCCTAAAAAAGGCAAGGTGCCATCATCCCTGTTTGGTGGAGGCTGTTTAGGCTCCCAGAGGTTTGTGTTTGGTGGCATTTCCCAGCTCTGTCCCCTGGGTGTTGTGCTGAAAGTCACCTGTCACAAGCAGGTCAGTGACAAGTTGTACCAAGGATTGTCCTGAAAGGAGAAGGGAGGAATTGAGTCATTTTCTTTTGTGAGAGGAAAACTCCTTTTCACACCAGCTCTGACCCGTGAGGACACTTTGTTGGAGAGGCTGAACACGAGTTTCTCAGAGCAGCAGTGAGGATGGAAGGGGGGAACTGCAGGGACAGGGGACAGGCAGCTCGTGAGGCACCAGGGGAGCTCAGCCTTCTCCTCCCACTGTGCTCACCCACCCCCCAAAATCACCTTCCTCTGACAGCTCCTGGATCCTGGGAGCAGCGAGGCACCCCTGGGACTGGCAGGAGGGGGCAGGCAAAGGGATGCTCACCCTGTGCACTCCCAGCACCAGGCTCCCATCCCACCCACACCGTTTGCTGTGGTGTCTGCAGGATGTCCACACCTGCTGTTTCCAGGGAAAGAGCTAAAAACTGCTGTGACTGGTAAGGAGCTGGCCTTTTTTCACATTTTCTCCAGTAATCCCGGTTTTAATACTGTGAAACAACCTATTAGGATACTTTGAGAATTAGTGCCAAATATCTCCCTGATTGAGCACTGTCTCATCTTCCAGTAGTGGTTAAATGGATGGCCATTTTTCTGGAGTGCCAGTGCACTTTGTGAAGCCCTACCTCATAAAATATAGATATATAAATTCTTCCTCTCCTCTTGAGTGAAATGTCTGTGGGTGCTGTGCAGGCCAAGCTCAGGCAGGTCTCCTCCTCTCCTTAGGAAGGGGCCCAGGGGATGCTGTCCCAGCAAAAAAGGCAGCCCAAGCAAAGAGGGCCCTGGACTTCACCTGCTGATGCTCTCTGGGTATCAAATTCAGCTGTCAATGGCAATTGTGAGCCTTCCTTCTGCCTGTCCTTCTGAGGGGGGCCTGGTGACAGGCAATACTCATCAGTCCTGGTTTCCCTTCTTCTTCTTTTCTCTCTACTCCAAACAACCCGTTCTTTCTACTCCAAATCTTTTTAGTGTTTTTTTTTTTAATTTATTCTTTATGGACAGGGCCCCTGCTTCTCTCCTCTCCCTATGCACCCTCCTCTCTGAAGGAGCACCCTGACAGTGGCTCTCCACTTGGGTTTATCCCCCAACAAGGCTCAAGCTGCAATGTTTGCTTCCTTTCTGCCTCATCCTGCTTGTTTCCCATACCCAAGCACAGCAATATTCCAGCTCTGATTGTAATTTCTGTTTCATTGGAGAACATTTGCTTTCTGTCTCATTCAGAAAAAAAGTGAAATCGGCGCCAGATTTTTTTTGAAAAATGAAGGCTTCTTCCCTGTTTTTGTTGCAGGCACTTAAAATCTTGGCTGTTTTGGGTTGCAGAGTGTGCAGCCCCATGAAGCACAGGCGTGTTGGGTGTGCAGGTCAGATCACTGTTAAATCAAAGTGTCTGGTGAAACACATTCCTAAATCCAGGAATGCTGGATGCCATCACATCAGACTAAGGCTGTGGCTCAGGAATGGTGTGATGGGAATGCTGGGGACACAGGACAGAGAGGACAGGGTGTGCTGGGAATGCTGGGGACACAGGACAGAGAGGACAGGGTGTGCTGGGAATGCTGGGGACACAGGACAGAGAGGACAGGGTGTGCTGGTGAATGTGGCTGTGTCTCTGCATGCAGTCCTCATCCTGTGACATTTGAGAATGTGCTCCCGAATCTCTGCGGCGCAGGACTTGCTGTCAGGAAACATTGTCTGGGATGAGCTGTTGGGATTCAGATGATCAACCAAACATGAATTATTCTTCCAACTGAACCCTCAACAGCTAGGCTGGGTGATGCAAATGTGAAAAAAGAAATGAGGATGAATCGTGTTCAGTACTTGAAATCCAGAATGCAGCATGCTGGAGGAACAAAATCAAATCCTGGATGCATTGAGACCTTGCAGAGCCAGACCCTCAACTGGGGATGGAAGATGTGGTTCTGATGCATCCAAAAAATGCTTTCCCCAGCTTAAGATCTTGAGCAGTTTTGTTTATTCTGAGTTATTTCCAGATAATGGCAAGATCTGCCAGGTTGTGCTGAGGAAAAGCTGAAGCCAAAAGAAGAAATAAGATCTGTTACCCTTTTCCAAAAGAAAACTTTTTTAGTCGTGCTTGTGCAAGAAGCTCCTCAGACAGACAGAGGTGGCCCTTGGAGAAGCTGGAACAGGAACTCCCCTTTTGCCAGGCAAAGCCTCAGTGTCAAAGCATCAGAGCTTTTGGAAAGAGCAGCCTGTGTGTTGGAAAAGGAAAGGAAAGAGACCCTTCAGGCCCTGTAACCTGGGGCAGCTCAGGCTGACTTCAGCACAGCTTTATATTTATAGCCCTGTGCTCCACATATGGTTGAAATGCTTAATATCATCATGGTGTTGTCCTTGTATTCAGCTAGGCTAGAGATTAAGTATTTACATTTTCAGCATACACAACTAAATGCTTTTCAACCCGAGTAAGGGGTTTAAAACCTCAGAATAGAGCCATAAAGAGCTAGTGAGGAGAATAAAAATCAGGTAGTTAAAAAATGATGTAAGGTAGAGTCTTAATTTTTTATTATTAAATTCACAGCACATTAAATATTAAGTGTTCATAAACTTTGTTTTGTGCAATGATAAATTAATAATATCTACATAGACATGTTCTTTTACAACAGGGAAGCTAAGAAACATAGTACCAGAGGAACTTGTGTTGACAACCAAAGCTATTAGAACAGACTCCTTAATCTCCAATCATAAAAAGTAGATAATGTTATTTCTTATTACTATTAAATGCAAAATGCCTTCCTAGGAAACATATATGCCATTATGAAAAATAAGGGGATGTTTTGAGCAAGGAAGAAAAAGATGTTAGGAATTATACCTTGAGATAAATTCAGTGAAACGTTCCCTGCTAATCTCTGCCGTATAAAAATTGTTTTTCAACTTATTCTTCTGTTAGCTCATTACATTTTGGTAATGTAATAAAGGTTGCAGTGCTGTGTTTAGAGAGCACTAAAACAGTCAAGGTTTAACCTGGCATGTTGTATTTTTGGTAATAGTTACCAATATCCCCAACCTGCAGGCTGATGGAATACTTTCTGTGTTTCTGAAGAACCTCTGCTGACCTCCTCTTGGGGAGGGGATTGTCGCCCTGATTTTTCTAGAGTGCTGTGTTTAGAGATGGTAACAAAGGCTCTCAGAGATTTTATGCAAACAATCCATGTTTCTATAACCGGCCAAGGATTGTTTTGTACTTTGGGTGGTGTTTTTCATTCTTCTTTCTGGGCTGGAGAATGTGATGGGCTGTGTTTCTCACCTATGGAATTTCAGAGGTGGGAACCTCTTTGTCCAATCCATAACTGTCTGTAAAAAGGTATCAATATAAGAATAAAGAGAGGCTGGGGCTCTTTTTGCTCTCTGCCCAGCCTTGGGGGCTGAGCTCCGGAGAGTTACCTGAGTGTTTTGTGTCCGACAGAGCGACAGGGGATCCTGAACTTTGTGTCTTCCATCTCATCTACAAGCAGTGAACAATGCTTCCTTGATTAAAGCTGGGGAACTTCTGCAACTTTTGTCTGGGATTTAACAACATTATTCATTCAGATGTTTCCTGTGGCTCATAAATTTGTGAGGAAGAGGTGTCATCCAGGCCAGGCCCCTCAAAGACTCCTTCACTGCAGGCCAGGCCATGGAAAAGTATTTCCCAATGAAATGTAGCCTAAATGAAGGAATTAGGGGGTTTGTGTTATATTTACACATGGCCTGGACAGCAAACCCCTCCACTGGTTACTGGTGTAGCTCCCAGTACAGGGAAGCAGATGGGCTTTAACCCTTCCCCAGGACAGCAGCCCAGCTGGCAAAAAGCAGTTTCAAGCACCTCAAACCCTCTCCCAGTAAGGCCAGGACAAAACATTGATTTGCACGACCACACACGAGTTTTAGATTCCTGATCCTCCAACCACTTTTTTCCAAACCGGATGCGAAAAGAGACCTCATTTGAGGTTACTATAGAGAATTTTGAAAGGATAAACCAAAACAAGCTACCTTTGGACCCACATTTGCCTTCCAAAGGCTGTGCAGTGTCCTTTGGCAGCCCCTGCCCTGCCCGTTCCCTGCTGCCAGCTCCTGTGCCCCGCCACCTCCAGCTCAGGCAGCTCCTGCCCCAGTTTTTTTGTCTCATGATCCTGGAATGAGCCCGGCTCGGGTAAGGACGGGCTGGAGCAACACGTGCTCCCTCCCCTTGTCTGTTTTTAACGGGCGGCCGCTCTGCCCGGGCCGGCTGATGGGAACTAGGACATGCCAGGGAGTGCGTCCTCCTCTTTCAGCTGCCGCAACGGCCTCGGAGCCAGCTGGAGCCCGCAGGAGCCGAGCAGCTCCTGCCAGCCCGGCTCCCGGGGCAGCCGCCTGGAGAGGCAGCGACAGCGCAGCCGGGAGAGGATGAGCCGTGCCCCGGGGTGCAGCAGCAGCTGCTGCTCCCTGCCAGGCTTCCCCAGGCCCCCCGCTCCCTGGGGCATTGCCCCCTGCCCGTTTTTCTTCCCAGCCCTGCCCTCTCGCTCAGCGCTGGCCTCGCCACCAGGACGCTGGCTTGTGCTGTCCCTTGGAGTCGCAGGGGCCATCAGTGGCCCGTGGGCACCCATCTTCGGTGTCAGGCTTCCTCCTGATGCTAAAGATATTTCTGCCTCCCAAGAAGCATCCCCAGACCGGTGCTTTGAGCACAGGGGACGCCTGCCTGTGCTGCATTAGATGCAAAGGCTAAAAATTGAGAGAGAGGGAGGAAGGCTGGGTGGGCTTTCTTTCCTACCCTTCCTGCTACAAGAAGTCCTTCCAGAGGCTCTGCAGCTGCTCTTGTGCTGGAGGATTCTGAAAATTGATAGAGAGCAGAGCAGTGGGGAGGAAGGCTGGGTGGGCTCTCTTTCCTACCCTTCCTGCTTCAAGAAGTCCTTCCAGAGGCTCTGCAGCTGCTCTTGTGCTGGAGGATGCTAAAAACTGAGAGAGAGCAAAGCAGTGGGCAGGAAGGCTGGGTGGGCTCTCTTTCCTACCCTTCCTGCTTCAAGAAGTCCTTCCAGGGGCTCTGCAGCTGCTCTGGTGCTGGAGGATGCTCACTGCTGAGAGCTCACCCTCACTCGTTGTGGGCGCTGCTTTGGGAAGGTGAACACGGAGTGCTTGGCACAGCCCATCCCCACCCTCAGCCTCTGCAAGCCCTGCACCATTTCACAGAAATCTTCAACTGAGAGCCAGAAGTCTCAGAGGAGACTGGTGTGTGTCCATCCTTCTCTTAGGTGTTCCCCATCCTGCTCTGGGTAACACAAATAAAGAGGGGACAGCACCTGTGCAGTGTGCCAGCCCAGAGACACTGGTTTGTTGGGTTTTTTTGCCATAATAAAGAATAGGGAGAAAACATCCCTGAGGCAAGCACACCAATGTTCTGAATTTTCAGGTGGAAACCACTGACGTGTCAAAATTAAAGCCAGGGTGGCCAAAGTTCTGCGGGCACACCCCAGTCAATGCTGCCCAGCAACCTGAAGCACAGCTCCAAAATTAGATGAGCCTGACCATGCAGGTCCCCCAGCTGCTGGGCTGGACATTGGCTACAGAAAAGTAGTGTTGCCAGAAAGTTCCTTCATAAAACACTGTCGTTTTGGGGATGCCTAGAGAAAGCATACAAAAATGTCTCAAACTGATAGACATTAATGACAAGGAGGGCTTATCCAAGCTAATGGGGTTTAAGTGGGATCACACGAGGCTGACAGTGACAGATACCATCGGTCAAACACCTGCACAGAAACACCTGCACTACACAGCGTTGGTGTTATGGGCTCAGCACGAACCACAAGAGGCACGGTGCGGGATTAGTGGAAACCTCCACCTGGGAGAATTTAGGGTAAGCTCCTCAGCATTTACTCCCAGGGTAGTTTAAATAGTTTTCTGCCTAAGGAATTGGCTCTGAAAATCCCTTTGTTAAGCACTTAAGTACAGGTCTGCTCTTGGGCACAGCCTCGATGCGGTAGCGCGTCCCCAAAGGCGCTGGCTCGGCGGAGGAGCGGCGCTCAGGTGTGCGCTACCTGCAGGAGCAGCTCCCCATCGCTGCTCCCAGCCCGCCTCGGGATCGGTGCGGGATGGAGCCTCGGGATCAGTGCGG
>VZTZ01000158.1:111265-123122 GCA_013400955.1 Drymodes brunneopygia
GGGATGGAGCCTCAGGATCAGTGCAGGATAGAGCCTCAGGGTCAGTGATGGCTGGAACCTCAGGGTCAGTGTGGGATGGAGCCTCAGGATCAGTGCGGGATGGAACCTCAGGTTCAGCACCGGCTGGAGCCTCAGGATCAGTGATGGCTGGAGCCCCGGGATCAGGGCAAGCTGGAGCCCCGGGATCAGCACCGGCTGGAGCCCCGGGATGAGCACCGGCTGGAACCCCGGGATGAGCACCGGCTGGAGCCCCGGGATGAGCACCGGCTGGAACCCAGGAATGAGCACCGGCTGAAGCCCCGGGATGAGCACAGGCTGGAGCCCCTGTGCCGTGCCCTGCCAGCCCGCAGCACGGGCAGCACCGCGGGCATCGCGCCCCAGAGATGCCGCAGAGGGGCTGCGCGGTGGCAGCCAGGAGCCTGCTCGCTGCCCTGCCTCCCAGAAGGGCTGCTCCTCACTTATACCTTCCCTCTGTGGCTTTTTTTGGATTCCCGTTTCATTTTCTCTTTTTCAGCTGCTCCAGCTCTGTGTGATGCACTTACAAGATACGGCGTTGCTTTGTCATTATAATATTCCTATTTTCACTGTAAACCTACTCTAGCTGGACCTTTCCAAAGGACCCAAACTATGGGTGACAAGCTCTTCATTTCTACACTTGGGAGTCATTTGGTCAAGTAAAGCTGCTGTACGTAAACGTCACATTCACTGCATAACAATTGGAGTGAAGTTTTTATGCGCAGGGCTTTTTATTTTCCAATCAGCAGCCCTGAGTTGGGACTTTTTGGGGTAAACTGGTAGCTCTGGGCAGCTTTGAAGCATCACAAGTGGAGGGTTTTGTCTCCAGAAGATTTACTAGCAGCGATCTTTTCTTCAACGGTTTTATTAGCCTCCTTTTACATATGTAAAGCAGTGAGGGGGGAAAACCTGTTGTTGGTGAAGTACAGAGCCTATTTCCCCTGTGGTATTCACACACACATACAAAAAAAAAAATTGTGTGAAAAATTGTTACCCAGGGCCTCCCCAAATCTTGAAATTTAGCTTAGCACCATGAGGTTTTCAAACCCTCCCAGCCTCCTCGACCCCCCAACCCCCTCTTTTAAAGGTTGAAGCTGGGGTAACAAATTCAGCAGTGAGAATGGATGCCCTGCCCTTGGCTTCCTGGAGCTGCCAGAATAAATCTGGACCCCCTGGCCGAAATGCTGAGAAGTTTTCACCCACTTAACATGGGTTTTATAATTTTAACTCGCAAGTTCTGGTTGAATTGAGCCCTGTTGCGTGGACAAATTGGACAAGAAAAGTTTAAATGTTACCACTTTGGCTTCTCCTCAAGTGGTGCTGAGCACAGATGTTTGAGGGGGCCATCATGTCCCTGTAAGAATGGGGGCTTTGTGTGCATAACCTTACAAAGGGCAGAATAGCCCTGCTTTGCTGCCAGCCTCAGGATCATCCTATCTTTACGTGTTGATTTATTAGGCCAGGGATGAATGAAACCGTAATTAATATTACTGAAGCATTAGAGTCTATTTAATTTAAATGCCACTGAATATTTCACTTTCAGTTGGGAGTGACAATGTGTTCGGGACTGTTGGTGAAAGCCTCAGCCATCTGTTACCCCTACTAAGAAGGGAAGACAAGAGAGACACAGGGAGACAGAGAGCATTGAGCTTTGTGGCTTTTCCAAGCCTCCAGCATCATCATTCAACCCAAGGGCAGCCAAGAAACATTCCTGCACACGGGACCTTCGGTGCATGGGGGAAAGGCCTGAAATGGGTGTAGGGGCAGCACATCTCCCTGAAGGATGGAGAGAGGGGGAGACAGAGCCACTGAGGGGGAGATTTACAGTAAATACAGAGGGACATGCAGACCTAAAATGTGTTCAAGCACGAGCAGCAAAGTGCCATGGCAGTAGAAGGAGGGGAGAGCAGGAAAGTGCTCAACCTATAGATGGTGTAAAAATATCTTTAAAGAGGAGAAGGGAGGGAGGAAAGAGTCAAGGCAAGGTCTGACAGCGTTATCAGCCTAAACAGTGAGGTTCCAGTCCAGCTCCACTGCAGCGAACATCCAGCCTTGGACTTGCTGAGTATCCCGATGTTGGGAGCATGAGACATCATTCCCTACGAGCCGCCACCGAGCTGAACAAAACTCATGGAGGGGGAAAGAAAAAGGGCAGCAGTGTAGGCAGCAGGATTAGTCCCCGAGAAATGCTGTGGGGCATGAAATGAGCGGCTGGTGAGGCCTCACCTCTGCTCCTGCTGTGCCACAGGAGAGTCCCGGGCAGGGCGAGGGGCTGGGCACCCGGGTGGGAGGAGTGTGCCAGGGCTCGGGAGATGCCAAGGTCAATGAGCGGCTGGTGAGGCATCACCTTTGCTCCTGCGGTGCCAGAGGAGGGTCCCGGGCAGGGCGAGGGGCAGGAGGAGTGTGCCAGGGTTCGGGAGATGCCAAGGTCAATGAGCGGCTGGAGAGGCATCACCTCTGCTCCTGCAGTGCCAGAGGAGGGTCCCGGGCAGGGCGAGGGGCAGGAGGAGCGTGCCAGGGCTCGGGAGATGCCAGGGCGGGCGGCTGGGCAAGGACGCGGGTGGGAGGCTCCATAGTCTGTGGGATGGTAATTAGCACAGTGGGTTTTCTTATAATTGGGATCATTTGTTCTCCCAGTTTTTTCTCCTGCGAACGGATTTCATGCCAGAGGGAAGCTGTGTGACTCACACCTTGCCATGCCAATTAGCTGATAAACATCAAATGTAAACAAAGATGGCCTAATTAAGACTAGTCGCCCAACCTCTACATGCATCTTGTCAAAATCCCACCAGCCTTTCACATCCAGACTTATTTTCTTGTTTGCCGGGACTAAATTAGCGGCTTTGCACAAGCGCCTCTTATCTCTGAGAGAATCTCAGAGCAGGTAATGAGGGAAATTGGGATCGGGCCACAGGAGCGCTGTCACCCCCTCCATCTCTGTAGGTGCCTCATGCCAAGGCTGAGGGCAGGGATTTCTCTGCCACTGGGTAATGCTGGAGGCTGACCCAGCAGCCACATCCTGCGGAATTCACTCAATTTGTCTTCCTGAGCGCTGCTATCTGTACACGAAATCTGTAATATGTGTGTGTGTGTGTCTCCTGCTGCTCTCACCTGCTGTGAAAATTCATCAATCGGAGCCCCTGGCTTAGCACGGGCCCGGCCCCCGGCTCGCAGCCCGGGGAGTTATTTGCACTTTGGAGCGGAGGTGTGCGACAGCCACACGTCCCAGCAGCAGCGTTTCACACCCACTTCGCACCGGAGCGCAGCATCGCGCAGGTGAGCTGCAGCAGAGGAGCAAGCCCAGCGAGGAATTTTTACTCCAGGAGGCATCCTAATGAAATCCATAGTTTTGTTTCGTGGCATTACGAAAATTTTAAAAGGGCCAGAAATGTCAGTGGATCGTTTGGGCAGCCCCTCTACACCAAGACAAGATCCCCCGGGTCCCTGAGGCTCCTACAGCCCATCCCAGCAGGCTGTCCTGGCACCTCACTGCCAGGGCAGACACCCCTTTGGTTTGAACTGAATCCCCCTGTCACACACTGAGCCCAGGAGGAGCACAGACAGCAAGTCTTGCCCTTTGTCACCATCTTTAACGACCTTGAAGGCTGTTACAATCCCTTCCTCCTCTGCACCTTCTCCTCTTGAAGCTCAGCAGCACCAGGTTATTGATCAGCATCCCTGGGAATGATGGGGTTTGGTGGAAGGAAACACGAAGGAATGCAGGAAAGGCAGGCACGGTGCAATTGTAAAGGATGGCCAGCCTGTGTCAGCAGCATTTCCTTCCCAACCCCCTGCTTGGAGGTGCTCCAGAAATCAGCACAGCCTCTCCCCACCCCAGTCTGACCAGGCTGGGAAGCAGGACTGGGTGGGTCGGTTGTTTATAAAGGGAGAATGGGATGTAGGCATTTCCACGCAACAAATAGAAATAATTCTGATGTCATTTATTCCAAGAACCTTACAGCCAAAACTTCACATCTATGGAAGTTATCTGCCTTGCAGATTATACAAATGCTGGGCACTGCTTCCCAGAGCAGCCAGGAAGGATGTGCTGGTACCTGGCTGAGGAGTGAGGGAAGAGGCTTTACACAAAACTGCTGGTGTCCCAATCAGTGCAAACACATAGAAAATCAAGAAGAGAAATCCAGACTGCACGATCACTGTGGGTGTACTCACAGCTCACATCAGCTTGCAGCACAGAAGTGAAGGTGTGAAGATACCTCAACTGTTTTAATGGGTAAGTCATCTAATGCATCCTAAAAAAACATTTTCACGGCTGTTCAACAGTCTGGTGGGGTTCTGGGGATAACATTTTTTCAATAATTTGTAAAGCAGACCCTTGTCAGTGGTGTCAGCAGGAAGTTTTTATATTTCATGAACTTACTATTGTCTAAAAGCATTTTGAAAAGAGTTTATCAGCTAATCAGGAAAGTAACATAATTATGCCAGATGACAAAGTGTTTCAAAGAGTTTCTCTGCTGGCAGGGCTCAAAACAACGTGTAGCCTCATAACTTTTGAAATTCCAGTCAGATCCCACACGCTCTCCCCACTGGCCTCCAGCTGACTCATCCTTTTCACAATATTTCTTTTCATTGCTGTGCCTGTAGGCTGCACATCCCAGAGCTGGAGCCAGATCAAGCTGGTACTAGCCAGTGTGGTGAACCAGCATTTCTCCATGGTGGTCTCATCAGCTTCTACTGAATTTCAGCTTTTGCTGAAGAGGAAAGGGGAAAAAACAATCAAGCTGTCTAGGGGAGAGGAGAGAGCTTTGTGACTGTGGCCCCACGGAGGACTGTCCACAGACACTGTGGGGAAAGAGGAGCAGTGGGAAAGTGTGATTGAAACACAGAGGGGACCTGGCTGAACAGCAGAGGGGACCTGACTGAGCCACAGAGGGGACCTGACTGAACAGCAGAGGGGACCTGGCTGAGCCACAGAGGGGACCTGGCTGAACAGCAGAGGGGACCTGACTGAGCCACAGAGGGGACCTGACTGAATCACAGAGGGGCCCTGCAGCAGGTGCCAATGGCAGTGTCACCTGTGGGAGCTGTGGGTGTCCCCCTCTGTCCCCACCTGCACACCCAGGGCAGATGGCACAGGGACACTGGAGGGGACGTGACCCACACGAGTTTACAAACGAGGCTGCTGCAAGAGTGGAGCAACCTGGAGCCAACCCCATCCTGGTGTCCCTCCCTGAGGTCCCACAGCAGTGGAACCCCTCAGGCACCTTGGCACCCATCTCCTGAGGCTGCAGCCCCTGTGCCTGCCATGCCCAGCACAGCTGGGACACAGCTGCCACGTGCCGAAAAACCCTTTCTCTGCGTGAAAACCAAAGGTAAAACGATGCTCACCAGCCAGGAAAGCACCATGTAAGTAGAAATGGAAGATTTCCAGTTCCTAAAGAGCAACCAGTGAGCATTTCCAAAGTTAAAGAACACTTTGAAGTATGGCCCGTGAGTTAAAAAAAATTACATTTGGGAGATAAATCCATCTCTCATACCAAAGCAACAAACGAAGCTGCATTTTACTAAATATAGACACGTAAGGCAGAGAGAAATTCATCAAAAGCCTCAATCATATTTCCCAAAGAGATGAGTTGTGACAGGGGACCAGCAGCACCGTGGAAATGAGGGCTGGGTGTTGCAGCACTTACACGCACGAGTTGCCTCCGCCGTGTGAGCAAAGCCCCTGGATCAAACACTCCATGGATTACACCCCTCACAGCTCACACCAGCTCACTTGGCAGGATCTTTCCCAACCCCAGGGTGGCTCAGGCTCCCAGCACTTCCTCTGTGCCCGTGGTGAGTGTCTGTCCAGAGCTCTTCCGTCACAGGGGATCAAGCGGGAAAGCAACGTTTAAAAAAAAAAATGAAAAAAAAAATTAAAAAAAAAGCTTTATTGATTGGGTTATACGAAATGATCCCCTTTTGCAGCACAGTTTACACTAAGCCTCCAAATCTGACATCTCTTTGAAAGCCCTCTTAATATATCCAATTATAGATTTTCAGCAACTTTGTGGAATGTCGGCTCTCCCGGCGGCTGACCCCGGAAAACAGCATTGAAATCAGGAGGGATTTTGCTATTGAGCTCAGTGGGGGAGGATCAGGTCCTACATAATTTTATTGTCAGCAATGATGACCTCTCTTCACAAATGAAGAATGCCCATCCTGAACCGTGGCCTTCGGAACATAAACCATTTATTTTTATAGCTGGATCCTTCCCCAAGTGGGATATTTTGTGCATGGTTAACTTATCCCAGGGCTTTAAATGCTTGCCAAGTGGCTTTAATAGCAGGATGTTGTTTAAAAAGATTGGGAAGGATTGTGGGCAGTAATAGAGATAATTGCCAAGGAGAGATAAATGAATCTTCAATGTCAAACCAACTTGGCTTTATCGTTGGGTCAGGAGGGAAGATCCAGAAAAATCCCCTGTCTAAGACTAAATATGTAATGATAGTTTGGATTTGAGGAAGTTGGCAGCCGTCGAGATTTTTTTGATAAAAACATCTTTGGAGGCTTAAAACAGGATTGCAGCTCCATATAAAGGCATGAAATCCCCTTTTCACTCCAGGGATTTGGCGTCGTGGAATGAAAAAGCTGGAGGTGAATTCCTGGGAGAGGAGCAGACAGCAGGTGACATCCTGAGCGAGGGGTTTGGCAGGTGGCACCAGGGGAGGGGAATGATCTGAGCACAGATCCAAGCAGGTCAGGAGGGTTGGGTAGGACACAGGTCACCTGCAAGGGCCACAGGTGTCCCCAGGATGCCCCTCAGTGCCTCTCAACTACCCCACAGCCACCCCTCAGCTGCCCTTTTTTCCCAGGAGAAGACAATTCATGCCCAACCCAGAGCTCCCCTCTCTGCTTGGAAAGAGCAGAGAAAGCATATCTAGGACATATTTAAGCGTATTTATTTATTTATTCATTCACCAGGGAGGGGAGGAGGCTGGAAGCCAACCATTTTAATCAGGAATTATCTTACCTTACCAGGCAGAATGAGGTGCTGCATGACACAGCAACTTTTCAGGTCAACCTTTTTTAAAAATGAGTTGCCAAATAAAGAGTGTTGAAAAGGAGAAAAGCAAGGGGTGACTTCAGACAGGTCTCTCCTGTCTTTTTGGGGGGTTTGAGTGGAGGGTCAGCTTTTCTCCCTCTGTGGCCTCCTCTCTTTTCCTGCCTGCTGCCAGACAGTGCCCCAGGCTGTGGGATCCTTGCTGCTCCCCGAGGTGACTCCTGCCAACACTCATGGGGCTTTTTGAAAAATGGGAAAAAGCATTTTAGAGAGAGATGACTTATTTTTCAGCAAAGGCCTTACCCAGCCTGGAAGCTGGGGGGGACTTGTGGGATGTAATCAGTCAATGTGGAGCACTCATGGGGCTTCCATGAGAGTGGAAAAGGCCTTTTAGTGAGTTATAACTTATTTTTCAGCAAAGACCTTTTTCAGCTCAGGGTAGGGCTTTTCCCTTTTATCCTCTTACCAGTCTACTTTTCTCCTTTCCAAAGCCTATATTCCCAGCAATGGGAAATGCCATGGAGGAAACCCAGAAGGATTGCACAAGATGCCTGAAAATTATTTCTCTCCTTATGATCTGAACAGGAAACGGTGACCTGATTTTTCCAAAACCAATATTTAAAAAGGCAGAGCAACGTGACACAAAATGGGGCATCTTTGGATTCAAGAGTCACTCTTTGAAACCACCCAGCTACTTCTCATGTTTGCAATCGCCCCCAAGAGTTGGATAAAAAGCTGTGGAAGAGGTGAATGGTTTGTTGCTGCCCTGCTTTGCAGGGTTCCATGGTTGGAACTTTGCAGTACAAGTTTTCCATGCATTTTCTGTAAACATGGCCCTTGTTTTTCCTAACTGGCCGGGATTGTTTTGCACTTTTAGATTGTTTTTCATTCCTTTCCCCTCAGGTGGAGAAAGATGATTGACCATGTCTTTATCCTGTAAACTTATAGAGGTGTTGACCCCTCTCACCAATCCCTGATTGTCTTTAGAAACATATAAAAATAAGAGAATAAAGAAGAGCAGGGCCCTTTGGGTGGGGCTGCCTGGAGATTCAACTCCTGCTCTAGAACCTGCGCGTTTCTTCTGTCGCCAGCTGTGCAACAGTTTGTTCTGACAAATTTTCCTGTCTAGGTAAGGTCTGGGAGGAATGCTGTTATTGTGAGGCTTACCAAAACAAACAAAAAAATAAATAAATAAAAAAGAGAGATTGAAAACAAGCAATGAAATAAAACTGCGACCACGAAAACCCAAACCCGCTGCAGCGAGCGCAGCTGCGTTACCCCCAAGGAGGGAGAGCCTTTTGCTGGTGCGGGAAGCACAACTCATTCCCAGCTCGGGGATTTGCATTCCCAGGCTCCCAGCCCTGCTCTGAGAAGGTGCAGCCTCCCCAGCCTGCGGGCCCCGGGCTGCGCTGCCCGGGGCTCCCGTTCACAGCCCGCTTGCCTTTAGCTCTGCATGCTCGCACTTAGCCGGGCTCTGCCCCTGATCGCCTTTGTGTGGCTGACACCCAGCCCTGCTTGCCTATTCCTGTGGATTCCCGTGAAGCGCTGTCATGGCTTATTACCTGTCTGTCTGCCTTCAAGCCTGGGTGACTTTTAATTTTTTGAAGCTTAATGCTGGGAAAACAGAATCTTCTCAGCTTGGCTCGGTTCACCTGCTGGATGGAGGGATTTGTGGTGTATAATGCTGTAGAGAGCTTAGGAGCTGCTTTCACTGCAAGGCTCTTTAAAATGGGCTTATTTTATCTGAAACAAACCTTTTCAGAAGCCTATCAGCAAGAGGGGAGAAGGGAAAATATCTTCACTGGATTTCGGGAACTTCAGCCTCTGCTCTGTGTTGCTTTCCAGGTTGAGGAGCCCTTGCTCATGCCTCAGTCTAATCCAGAGTTGTGTATTGGAGCTCAGTGATAATTGGAAACTCTTCTCACTCCAGCGTTTTCAGCTGTTGTAAAAGTCTGCAGCTAATGTCATAACAAGAATTAAACTGTCTCATCATATTACACCCCTCTTAGCTGACTTCGCTGGCTATTAAGGTGACAGCGCATTGATTTAGAATTTGTGTTAATTGTTTACCCCTTCTTGCTCAGGCTTTCTTTGGGGGTTTTGTAGCAACCTGCAGGCTCTCTGTAGCTGTGGATTATCTTTGTGTTCAGCATTACACGGACTTAAAAAAAATACCCTTTGTCTGGATCACACCACCTAATACCTCAGCCCATGGATTTCTTTGGCACATGCATTCCCTGCATGGGTCACTTTTAAATATAAGGGAGTGGAGAGGGCAGGGCTGGCCTTGATCTTACAAGACTTCAAGAGGAATCTCTTTCCCTTTCTCTGATATTTATTTATAGTTGTTGTTTTCTGTTTTTCTGCCTACTAAGAGCAGGGGTGGTTTTTTTAGTTAAAGGAATCATTCTGCCTACCAAACATTTCACTTCAGTTTAACAGAGAAAGCACTGCCCACCAAACCAGACCTTTCAGCCCAGCATCCTCAGGCTTCCACTTTTGGGTTGAATAAATCCATCCCCATGTAAGCCCATGGTAACAAATGTTTTACCTGGTGCTGGGATTGAAAATTGCTTTGTGCCATATGCTGTCTCCCTGGCACAAAATGAGCATCACCTCAACTGGAATTTGGTATGCTCTGTGATTGCAAGACTGGAAAATAGGAGACATTCTCTTCCCTTTTCATAATCTAGTTCCTGAAATCCATAATCAGTGTATTTCTCCATAGACATTTGAAAAAAACCCCATCCTTTATTTTCTCCAAAACTATGAGGGTTTTTTCACCCCCTCCACTGCTGGCTGAAACATTTCTGAGGTTTTGCTCCCCTTTGTTTTGTTTTCTCTCACTGGACTGGAGCAGCTACTCAATGACAAATGGGAAGGTGTAAACTTGCCTTAACAAAAAATAAAATTTCTTATTTAAGGGAAAAAGTTAAGTAATCAAGTAAATAATAAATATATATCTCTGAGATCAAAATTCCATTGCCATCACCACCTGTTTTTTGTCCCGGATGTCGGGCACTTTGGAGCAGACCTCGGGCTCATTCTTGGAACGTGCCCTTAGCTAAAGGACATCTTCCTCAGGAGACCCACTCTGCCTTCCCCTGGCAAGAAATTCTGATTTCATAACCACCCCTTCCCTCATCCCATCTCCCACTAGGTCTTTTTTTTTGCTTTTTAATAAAAAAAAAAAAAAAAAGAAAAAAAAAGAAAAAAAAAGAGAAAAAGAGTTTGTGCATGAGCTGCAACCAGATTTTACAGTTCTCCAGCGGCCGGTAGATTTTGCACAGTTTATAGCTTATTAACGTGATTGTGAGTTGCAAAACTATTCCCGGCTACTTGAGTTCCCGGCGTTTATTCCTGGGGAAAACCAAAGCCTCCCAGCTGTCATTAGAGAGCACTTCATTAGCCAGCAACATCCAGTATTTATATCTTGAGCAGCAAGTGCCGCTCGCTCGGATGAATAAAGCATGAGCTCTCCCAGGCCGGGGCCGCACGGCAGGGATGCTCCCGGCCGGCTGCGGCACCCCCGGGATGCTCGGGGAGCACCCCCGGGATGCTCGGGAAGCACGGCAAGGATGCTCGGGGAGCATCCCCGGGATGCTCGGGGAGCACGGCAAGGATGCTCGGGGAGCACGGCAAGGATGCTCGGGGAGCACCCCCGGGATGCTCGGGGAGCACGGCAGGGACGCTCGGGGAGCACGGCAGGAATGCTCGGGGAGCACGGCAGGGATGCTCGGGGAACACTCCCGGGATGCTCGGGGAACACTCCCGGGATGCTCGGGGAACACCCCCGGGATGCTCGGGGAGCACGGCAGGGACGCTCGGGGAGCACGGCAGGAATGCTCGGGGAGCACGGCAGGGATGCTCGGGGAACACTCCCGGGATGCTCGGGGAACACTCCCGGGATGCTCGGGGAACACCCCCGGGATGCTCGGGGAGCACGGCAGGGATGCTCGGGGAACACCCCCGGGATGCTCAGGGAGTACCCCCGGGATGCCGGGGGAGCACGGCAGGGATGCTCGGGGAACACCCCCGGGATGCCGGGGGAGCACGGCAGGGATGCTCGGGGAACACCCCCGGGATGCCGGGGGAGCACGGCAGGGATGCTCCAGCAGCTCCCGCAACAAGTGCGGCTGCGGGATGCGAGCGGCCCCGCTCAGGTTCGGTCTGTACCGAACGTGAACTTTTCTGCCTCTGCTTCGCTCGCTGCGCCCTCGCCGCGCGTTAAAAGCCTTTTGTTTCGCCTCTGTTTTGATGAACTTCTCTCCCTTTGATGTTCATCTGGAGTTTAACAGCGATAAAAGGCGCACAATGGTGAGATTGTGGAAAGGGAAAAGGTGCCGGGAGAGCACAATGCGGCGCATTATCCTCTGGCTCCCCTGTGCCGCTGGCTTGGCAGGCGGCAGCGGGGCTGAGCCGGGGTGACAGCCTGGGCTCTGGCCGGGGTGACACCGTCCTGGGTTGGGGACAGAGCACCGGGCACAGCCAGGCCCCAGCAAAGGCTCGCTGCTGCTCTGGCCGCGGTGACACCGTCCTGGGTTGGGGACAGAGCACCGGGCACAGCCAGGCCCCAGCAAGGGCTCTCTGCTGCCAGCGCCCTGCCCGTGGCACCCGCTGTGACACCGCGGGCTCAGCCCCGATTTGGGGCGTCCTGCCCGGAGGTCACCCCCAGCCTCAGGGAGCGATAGCAGCCTCAGTTCATGGCACTGCATGAGCAGGGTGCGTCCCAGCTCCGTCACTGCACATCAGCATCCCACATCAGCATCCACATCAGCATCCCACATCAGCATCCACATCAGCATCCCAAATCAGCATCCCACACACGAACCCAAA